>SJYV01028052.1:31706-119637 GCA_006410875.1 Neotragus pygmaeus
GGAAACAGTGTCAAACTTTATCTTTTTGGGCTCCAAAATCACTGCAGATGGTGACTGCAGCCATGAAATTAAAAGATACTTACTCCTTGGAAGGAAAGTTATGACCAACCTAGATAGCATATTCAAAAGCAGAGACGTTACTTTGTCTACTAAGGTCTATCTAGTCAAGACTATGGTTTTTCCTTTGGTCATGTATGGATGTGAGAGTTGGACTGTGAAGAAGGCTGAGCACCAAAGAATTGATGCCTTTGAACTGTGGTGTTGAAGTATAGGGACTGCAAGGAGATCCAACCAGTCCATTCTGAAGGAGATCAACCCTGGGATTTCTTTGGAAGGAATGATTATAAAGCTGAAACTCCAGTACTTTGGCCACCTCATGCAAAGAGTTGACTCATTGGAAAAGACTCTGATGCTGGGAGGGATTGGGGGCAGGAGGAGAAGGGGACGACCGAGGATGAGATGGCTGGATGGCATCACTGACTCGATGGACCCGAGTCTGAGTGAACTCCGGGAGTTGGTGATGGACAGGGAGGCCTGACGTGCTGCGATTCATGGGGTCGCAAAGAGTCAGACAGGACTGAGCGACTAAACTGAACTGAAACAAGGGAGTTCTAGAAAATCATCTACTTCTGCTTCATTGACTATATTAAAGACTTCGACTGTGTGGATCACAAAAAACTGTAAAAAATCTTAAAAGAAATGGGAATACCAGACCACCATACCTGTCTCCTGAGAAACTTGTTTGAGTCAGTTAGATCTGGACATGGAACAACTGACTAGTTTAAAATTGGGAAAGGAGAATGTCAAGGCTAATATATTGTCATCCTGGTTAATTAACTTCTATGCAGAGTACATCATGTGAAATGCTGAGCTGGATATATCACATGCTGAAATCAAAATTTCTGGGAGAAATATCAACAACCTCAGATATGCAAATGAGGTTGCATTATCCTGGTATATGGCACTATAATGGCAGAAAGTAAAGAGGAAGTAAAGAGCCTCTTGATCAGGGTGAAAGAGGAGAGTCAAAAGCTGGCTTAAAACTCAACATTAAGAAACTAAGATCATGGTATCTGGTCCCATCACTTCATGGCAAATAGAAGGGAGAAAAGTAGAAACAGTGACTGATTTTATTTTCTTGGGTAGTCATGAAGTTAAAAGTCACTTGCTCCTTGGAAAGAAAGCTATGATAAATCTAGACAGCATATTAAAAAACAGAGACTTTTTTTTGCTGACAAAGTTCTGTATAGTCAAAGCTATGGTTCAGTAGTCATGTACAAATTTGAGAGTTGGACCATAAAGAATGTTAAGCATTGAAGAATTGATGCTTTGAAATTTTTGTGTTAGAGAAGACTCTTGTGATTCCCTTGCACTACAAGATCACACCAGTCAATCTTAAAGGAAATAAACCCTGAATATTTATTGGAATGACTGATACTTAAGCTGAAATTCCAATTCTTTGGCCACCTGATATCAAGAGCCAACTCACTGGAAAAGACTCTGATGCTGGGAAAGATTGAAAGCAAAAGAAGGGACCAGCAGAGGTTGAGATATTTAGATAGCATCATCAACTCAATGGGCATGAATCTGAGAAAATTCTTGGAGATAGTGAAAGACAGGGAAGCCTGGTGGCTTCAGTCCATGGAGTCACAAAGAGTCAGACATGACTTAGTGACAGAACAGTGTTCTGATTGATGTGAGGTAATACCTCATTGTAATTATGATTTGTGTTTAATAATTAGTGGATAAGGAAATTGATCTTATAATTAGTGGATAAAGAAATGGAAAAGGAAATGGCAACCCTTCTGCAGTGCTCTTGCCTGGAAAATCCCAAGGACGGAGTGAGGAGCCTGGGAGGCTACAGTCCATGGGGTTGCGAAGAGTCAGACACAACTGAGCTACTTCATTTTCATTTTGAATAATTAGTGATGTTGAGCATCTTTTCATGTTATTCTTTACTATCTCTATGTGTTGGAGAAATATCTATTTAGATCCTTTGCCCTATTTTGTTTAAGTTGTTTGCTTATTTGATATTGGGTTGTTTGAGCTGTTTGTGTGTTTTGGAGATTAATGCCTTGTCAGTCACTTTGTGTGCATATATTTTATTTTATTTTTTGATCCACCTCCTAGAATAATGATAATAAAAATAAACAAATGGGACCTAATTAAATTTAAAAGCTTTTGAACCTCAAAGGAAACAGCAAACAAAATGAACGTGTCTTTCTTATAAGCATATTGTCTTATAGAATCACAGTTCAATAATCAAAATCAGGAAACTTTGCAAGAAAATAATGAAGTTATATACTCCACATTCTATATTCAAATTACACCAGTTGGCCCAATTTTTATAGCTATCATTCTCTAGTCTAGAATTTTAGTCAAAAGTTGTACATTGAGTTTAATTGTCCTAATTTTTATCACTTTAACCTAGAATACTCAGCCTGATTTTCTTTTTTTACCTTGCCTTGTTTTGGATAAGAACTTTAGCCTTACAAAAATGTTGAGAAAATACTGCAGAGAATTTTGCATATTCCTCACCCACTTTCCTTTAATATTCATATTTTGCTTTGTGTGTGTATGTTCCTTGCTTGCTGCTGCTGCTGCTAAGTTGCTTCAGTCGTGTCCAACTCTGTGCGACCCTGTAGACGGCAGCCCACTAGGCTTCTCTGTCCCTGGGATTCTCCAGGCAAGAATACTGGAGTGGGATGCCATTTCCTTCTCCAATGCATGAAAGTAAAAAGTGAAAGTGAAGTCACTCACTTGTGCCCGACTCTTAGCAACCCCATGGACTGCAGCCCACCAGGCTCCTCCGTCCATGGGATTTTCTAGGCAAGAGTACTGGAGTGGGGTGCCATTGCCTTCTCCTATGTTCCTTGCTTAGTCCTGTCCAATTCTTTGCAACCCCATAGACTTGTTACAAACCAGGCTCCTGTGTCCATGGAATTCTCCATGTGAGAATATTGGAGTGGGTAACCATTACCATCTCTAGGGGAATCTTCCCATCCTAGGAATCAAACCCAGGTCTCCTGCATTGCAGGCAAATTCTTTACCCTCTGAACCACCAGGGAACCCCATATTTTACATTACTGTGGTATGTTTGTCACAATATACTGATGTTGCTACACTTCCCTCATAGCTCAGTTGGTTAAAAATCTGCCTGCAATGCAGGAGACTGGGGTTCCATTCCTGGGTCAGGAATATCCTCTGGAGAAGGAAATGGGAACCCGCTACAATATTTTTGTCTGGAGAATCCCATGGACAAAGGAGCCTAGCAGTCTATAGTCCATGGGGTTGCAAGAGTCAGACATGACTTAGTGACTAAACCAAGCTACAGACTTTATTAGAGTTTCACTTGTTTTCCCATGAATGTCATTTTGGTATATCAGAATTCATTTCAGAATTCCTTTTTCCATGTAGTCATCCTCTCTCCTACTAATAACAATTTCTTAGTCTTTCCATGATTTGGATATCTTTGGCAGCTTGAGGAATACTAGTCTGATATTTTGGAGAAGGCAATTGCACCCCACTCCAGTACTCTTGCCTGGAAAATCCCATGGACGGAGGAGACTGGTAGGCTGCAGTCCATGGAGTCACGAAGAGTCGGACACAACTGAGCGACTTCACTTTTCACTTTCTTGAATTGGAGAAGGAAATGGCAACCCATTCCAGTGTCCTTGCCTGGAGAATCCCAGGGACAGCGGAGCCTGGTGGGCTGCCGTCTATAGTGTCGCACAGAGTCAGACACGACTGAAGCGACTTAGCAGCAGTCTGATATTTTGTAGAATTGGGATTGTCTAATATTTTCAATATGTCTAGATTGTGGTTATAAACTTGAAGGGCAAGATTACAGTGGTGTAATTCCTATTGCGTCATATCAGTGTTTCACGATGTCATTGTGGCTTATCACTGGTGATTGTTAGCACTGATCACCGGCCAATGTGGTGCATACCAAGGTAGAATTGCTCAACATAATGGCCTATCTATCTGCCCTTTTGTTTGTATGGTCAGTTCTTAATGTATTTTTCAAAGACGCATGCAATATTGAGATTATTGTATCTTCCTAATCGATTGAACCTTTTATTATTGTACAGTGATGATTTTCAGATATGTTTACGATTAATGTAGATACACTGGTTTGCATTAGTTATTTTTGTTTCCTTTAGTGTAACTTTCCATTTTTTTGAATTTTCTAAATTTTTAAATTTCAATGTCTGTTTTAAATAGCTGTGTATGAATTTTATTCTTTATATCGAATGACAGTTTTTGTTTTGAATCTGTAGCATTTAGTTCACCAGCTTCCCTGGTGGCTCAGTGGTAAAGAATCTACCTGCAATGCAGGAGTTGTGAGTTTGATACCTGTCAGGATCATCTTGTCAGGAAGATCCTGTTGAAGAGGAAATGGCAACTCACTCAAATATTCCTACCTGGGAAGTCCCACCAACAGAGGAGACTGGCGGGCTACAGTCCTATAAACAGAGGAGCCCGGCAGTCACAAAAGAGTCAGACATGACTTAGCAGCTAAACGACAGCAACGACAGCAACATTTAGTTTATTAATGTGTATTTTTGTAACTGTTTCTCTGGATTTAATTTGATCACTTATTTAGTGCTTCTCATGTGCTCCACTGTTTTTTCTTTAGTGTCTTTGGAATTGTTTATATTTTTAAAACATCATTCCACAATCTTCCTTATCTTTTAGATATAAAGTCCTTAAGAATTGTTGTTCCCTAGAAATTTGTAAATATTTTTATGTAACTTATCAAATTCTATTTATTTTAAAGCATCTTGTACTTTCTTCCTGAATAATAAAAGTACATCAGGGGACTTTAACCTAAATTCTCAGTTTCCTGATTAATGCTATCATCATTTGCATTTGTCATTTATGTTTTTTAATATTACTATTATTTATTTATTGATAAGATTTTAAGTAAATATTTATTATATTTGCAACTTCCCTTATTATTTATTCATTCATGTCATGTTTGGTTATTCTCCTTCTTCTTTCAGAAATTCCTGAACAAATGTGCTTGGCTATGTTTTTGTTGGTTTTTAATTGCTAAGTCATGTCTGACTCTTTTGTGACCCCATGGACTGTAGCTCCCCAGATTCCTCTGTCCATGGGATGTCCTAGGCAAGAGTTCTAGAGTGGGTTGCCATTTCCTTCTCCAAAGGATCTTCCCTACCCGGGGATTGAATTTATATCTCCTGCATAGTGAGGCGGATTCTTTACCACTGAGCCACCACAGAAGCCCATTTTTGACTATAAATTCACTCAATTCTATTTTGTTTAAAAATATCTGAGGTTCATACTTGTTCTTGAAAGAGATATATACAGTCCTAGGGTAACAGTTATTTTCTTTTGAAACCATTGAAGAATTTTTTTCAATTGTCTTTTATCTTCCAATGCTCTTTCTCAGTAGTCAGCTCTAGTAGTCCTGTTTTTTTCTCCATATATTCTTATTTTTATAGTTCTTTGCTAGTTCCTCATATTTCCATTCTTCTCTTTATGTTTTAGGTATAATATACATACTTACAAGCTTCCCAGGTGGTGCTAGTGGTAAAGAACCTGCCTGCCAATGCAGGAGACATAAGAGACCCAGGTACCATCCCTGGGTTGGGAAGGTCCCCTGGAGGAGGGCATGGCAACCCACTCAAGTATTCTTGCCTATAGAATCCCATGGACAAAGGAGCCTGGCAGGCTACAGTCTATAGGGTCATAGAGTCTGACAAGACTGAATGTCATGTATATTATGCATAGTATAATATGCATAGTGTTTAAGTCTGTGTTATATTTTGTAGCCTGCTTTCTCTGGAGACTCTAAAATATGGTACATTTTTTCTTTAGAGTTTTGAGATATTTTTAAATGAGCTCACATATATTTTTACACTTTAATGCGATAGTATTTTGAGATGTGATTTGAATGCAAACACTTCCACAGAGATTTTTCATTTACCAAGTAACTGTGATCACTTGAATTAAGCCAAATTCTCAGTTTGAAGTTTGTCACTACTCTAGTAGTGAAAATTAAGATGGCAAGCCTGATTGAGGTTTAGAGACAATTATTAAGAGATGTTTTTTCTATTTCATTGATCACCACATTTTAAGGCATGGATTTATTTTGTAGATCCTGTCAAAGAGAATGTTTATGTCTAATTCATGCTACAATCAGGCAATATAGTCATTGTGATCCAAGCTTTATGCTGTGAAACTGTTTATTTATTGAATTTCCCACCTTATGAGTCCTTCCTCACCTTTTGGCTGGGAGGAGGGTTCTCATTTTTACGCTCTAAGGAGCCACAAAAAATAAGCGTTAAGATTAAACACTCCAGGGTTTACTTCTGTTCATCTTTCTGGCTTTACATCTTCAGTTTCTGATTGGTCCTTACTTATTTTGATAGTTTCTTAGAGCAATTATAAATACTATTTGCAAATTTTATTCAGTATTTTAAATTATTTTCAGGTAGATGTTCAGTTAAGATGCTTTAGTTTGCCAAAATATTGAAAGTATAAATCTTTGATTTACAAACAGAGAAATGAATTTTTTTTTAGTTCAGCAGTATTACAAAAATTAACTGATTACTGATGATGGAAGGATACTAAAAATTATGTTTTTTTAATTCTAAGAAAAAATGTGCAAGGATAAAGTAACTTACCTTTTAATCATAAAGATCTGGAGAAAATGTCACATGCAAACTGGCATAGATTATTGGAGATGAATCATATTTTTGAAGACAAAAACATTCATTTTATTCTAATTCAATAACCTGTAGTTCCCTAGAAAAGCAGAAGAGTCTGGACTATGATTTGTGAAAGGAAAAAAGAAGCCTGAAGTATACCTTTAGATCATTAGGATTAGTCTTTGAAAGATTCCCTCAGGTAAAGCAGGGAACTATGAACATACCTTGCATTCTCCTAGTGCAGTTTGCTTTTGGTGTCAGCAAGAAGTTTTTGAGCCTAAGTATTATATAACTGAGTAGAAGTGTTGTTTTGCATAATTTTGCTTATGTATTATATACTTTCCTAAAACAATGACTGCCTGTTATTAACAGATATTTAAATCTGTTGGTTTACAAGGAATTTATAGGATGAATTTTGCTCTTATAGAGTTTATAATCAACTTGAGGCAAGAGGGTTAAAAACGTGGTATTGTAATAATTTAGGAAAAATTAAATGCTAAACTTATGTTACTGGCTTTAAGTGCAATAGAAATGCAGAGAAGGCCGTTTTGTGTGAGGTTGACTGGGATAAACTTTCCTGGAACAAGTAAAACTTCATCTGGGGATGTATGGAGTTTGAGGCAAAATAGGGAAGAGTTTATTCGTACCATCTTCTGCTTAACCACATTCAATGTACTTTGATTCACAGACCTAACACTCCAGGTTCCTATGCTATCCTGTTCTTTGTAGCTTCAGATTTTACTTTCATCTCCAGACACATCCACAACTGAGAGTTGTTTCTGCTTTGGCCCAGCCACTTCATTCTTTCTGGAGCTGTTTGTAGTTCTCTTCTGTTCTTCTCCAGTAGCATATTAGACACCTTAAGACCTGGGGACTCATCTTTTGGTGTCATATCTTAGCAACAGTTAGAACCCTGGCATGAAACAACTGGTTCAATATTGAGAAAGGTATATGACAGGGCTGTCTGCTATCACCCTGTTTGTTTAATTTATATGCTAAGCACATTATGAGAAATTGCCAGGCTGGATGAGTTACAAGCTGGAATCAAGATAGGCAGGAGAAACATCAACATCCTCAGATATGCAGATGATACCACTCTAATGGCAGAAAGCGAAGAGGAACAGAAGAGCCTCTTCATGAGGGTGAAGGGGGAGAGTGAAAGAGTCAGCCTAAAACTGACTATTAAAAAAACTAAGTTCATGGCATCCAGCCCCATTACTTCATGGTAAATAAAGGGGGAAAATGTGGAAGTTGTGACAGATTTCCTCTTCTTGGGCTCTGAAGTCACTGCAGATGGTGACTGCAGCCATGAAATCAGAAGATATTTGTTTCTTGGCAGGAAAGCGATGACAAACCTAGACAGTGTGTTGAAAACCAGAGGCATTACTCTGCCAACAAAGATCTGTAGAGTCAAGGCTATAGTCTTCCCAGGGGTCATATATGGTTGTGAGAGCTGGACAGTAAAGTGAAGCGCAGAAAAATTAATGCCTTCAAACTGTGGTGCTGGAGAGGACACTTAAGAGTCCCTTGGACAGCAAGATCAAACCAGTCAGTCTTAAGGGAAATAAACCCTGAATACTTGTTGGAAGGACTGATGCTAGGGCTGAAGCTCCAGTATTTTGGTCATCTGACTGGAACAGCTGACTCATTAGAAAAGTCCCTGATGCTGGGAAAGATTGAGGGCAGAAGGAAAAGAGGGCCTCAGAGGAGGAGATGGCTGAATGGCATCACTGAAGCAATAAATGTGAACTTGGGCAAACTTCGGGAGGTGATGAGGGACAGGGAGGCCTGGCGTGTTGCAGTCCATGGGGTCACAAAGAGTCAGACGTGACTAAATGACTGAACAACAGCACCAGGGAAGAGTTTCAACACACTGTAGTATGCTAAGTTGTAGGAATTGGCACAAAGAAAAAATAAGCCCAAATAAATAACCATATTGAAAGAAGAAAGAAATATTGAAAACCAAATTAGGGATACATTGTAATCACATAATAGATATCTTAGAAGTCATGGGAGAATATTTCTCATATAGATATTGCATTATATTGTATTAATTATCTATTATAAACAGTATGAAGCTATTGGAGATTCTTGGGCAAAGTACTGACAGGTTGCAAAGATTTATTAGTAAGTGTGGATCTTTTAATAAGTGTGGATCTATTAGTAAATGTGGTTTTATTAGTAGTAGGATAAACTCAAGTTTGAAACACGACATATTTTATTAGAGCACAGTTATTAGTAGTATGCTTTTTTTTGGTTATATAGAAATAGCATATATATTTAATTTATTTGCTATATAATATTAATGGAAATATCATTGTGTTTAAATATACTTTTTGTTGTTTTAGAGGAATTCCAGGGAAGAAATGTGGTACAATCATACTTACAGCAGAGGAATTAAACTGTTGCAGAGTAAGTAAATATTTCTTTGGATTAAACAGTAGTTCCAAAACATCTTTGAAATGGCATTTCTCAAACTATATTTAAATGATTTTTCTTGAGTAATTTTAGCAAAAATAATTGAAACTAAATTATATAATTCTATGATTCATAAAAATATTATTTTAGGTAGTACTTTAGCTAGAGAGGCTACATTCTGTAGTCCAGATTTAACAGTCTTTTTAATGAATAGAAGTTGTTAAAATAAAACCTAACATCATTTTGGGGTGGCATTAATATAAGGAATTGTCAATTGTATTAGTTAAATTTTTGTAAAAATTTGATGATTTTATATGTGATCCTGAAGAAATATTTCTAGTCAATTGTCTGTAACCATTTTGTGTAACATACTTGTTTTTCTATATTTCTGACTGAATTAATTCAGTATTTATATATGGTGTCATATTTTCTTAGCTTGGGAAGCCCACATTTATAGAAATAACCAGCTACCACTCCAACTGAGTGTAATGACATAGAGTGTATATTTATTAATCTTAGAAAATGACTAGTTTTAGTTGTGATGTGTGGACCTAATCAGCTTCATACTTCTTGTCTCTGAATTTGTATATGTGTATGATAATCTGTGTTTATATGGTGGAGGATACATATTCTTTATTGTGACATTAAAATGCTATTTTGATAAAATCTTGATATTATTTTATATAACTGTGTTAATGAACAAACTATTTTAAGTTCTGTCTTGAAATAGATGTAACATATCAAGGGCATAGATAGAGAGTATTGCCAGTCCGCATCTTAAACATATTTTGCTTTCAATTCTGTTGTTTAATTTGGAGAGACAGAAAATTATAAAGCTTCCATGCAAATGAAGTAGAATATGTTATTTAGTGATCTAGAGGCATTTGCACCACTCTTTATGAAAATAAAGCTTTTAAAACATCTGAAATTTCCTTTTAATATATTTATTAATAATACTAATTATTTTTTACATGTTTCCCACACTTAGAAATTATAGATCTAGAATTTTTAAATTTTTAGAAATCCTGACCTAACCTCACATATGCATCCTACATTCTAATTCTTAGCTAAAGACATTGATAATCAGCATCAGTGAAATAATATGGCTGTGCTAGTAGAGTGGAAGAAACAAATGTGTTCAAAGCAGTGATCATAGTTAACTTCAGAAGTGAGAATGTGTTTTATTTATTTTTTAAACTTTTTATTTATATTGAAGCATAGCCAATTAACAATGTTGTGATAGTTTCACTGGACAGCAAAGAGACTCAGCCACGTGTATAAATGTCACCATTCTCCTCCAGACTTCCCTGCCATTCGTGTTGCCACAACACATTGAGCAGAGTTCCCTGTGCTACATAGTAGGACCTTGTTGATTTTCTATTCTAAATACAGCAGTGTGTACCTGTTGATCCCCAAATTCCCAAGTGTCCCTTCTCCCCACCTACCCCCCTAGCAACCATAAGGTAAGTCTGTGAGTCTGTTTCTATTTTGTAGATAAGTTCATTTGTATCATTTCCTTTTAGATTCCACATATAAGGGATGTCATAGAATGTTTCTCAGTCTCTGTCTGACTTAGTTCACTTAGCATGACAGTTTCTAAATTCATCCAAGTACTTTAAAAATATCAGGCATTATCACTTACAATTTGTCATGAAATAATTTTATTTCATATTAGAAATTATCAAATAGACAAGTAATTTCTTGAAAACACATTGCCAGTTGTTAGCTTGAGCATACAATGTAGAATCAGGACACCTAAATTTCAGTATGTCTCTTTCACTGTTTGGCCGAGTGAAAAGTTTTGGAGCTTTAATTTCTGCATTTGTAAACTGCTAAAAGTCTTCATACAGGTGCACTTCATTTTATTGTGCTTCACTTTATTGCATAGTGCATATATTGTATTTTTTGCAAATTGAAGGTCTGTCACAGACCTGTGGTGAAAAAGTCTTTTGGCACCATTTTTTCCAGTAGTATTGCTCATTCTAGTTTTTGTGTCACATTTTACTAGTTTTTTCAAAATATAAAAATTTCTCATTATTATTACGTTCATTATAGTGATCTGTGATCAGTGGTCTTCAATGTTACTATTGTAATTGTTTGGGGGTACCAAGGAATTAATAAAAGTGTGTGTGCTGCCTGTGACAAGAACTGACCATTCCCCCATCTCTTTCCCTCTTGCCAGGCATCCTTATCCTCTGAGATACAACAATATAGTAATTAGGACAGTTAATATCCCTATAATGGCTGCTAAGTGTTGAAGTGAAAGGGAGATTCACACATCTCTCACTTTAAATCAAAAGCCAGAAATGATTTAGCTTACTGAGGAATGGCTGTCTAAAGCCAAGGTGAGATAGGCTGAAAGCTAGTCCTTTTGGGCCAAATGACCCAAGGAAAAGTTCTTGAAATCAATTTCATGTGCTGCTGCTCTGCGGCTAAGTCGCTTTATTCATGTCTGACTCTGTGCGACCCCATAGACGGCAGCCCACCAGGCTCCCCTGTCCCAGGGATTCTCCAGGCAAGAGCAGTGGAGTGGGTTGCCATTTCCTTCTCCAGTGCATAAAAGTGAAAAGTGAAAGTGAAGTTGCTCAGTCGTGTCCGACTCTTCGCGACCGCATGGACTGCAGCCTACCAGGCTCCTCCGTCCATGGGATTTTCCAGGCAAGAGTACTGGAGTGGGGTGCCATTGCCTTCTCCGAATGGTGGTTGCTACACTAAATAAATGATTTTCAGTGTAGATGAAACAGCCTTACTGGAAGATGCAATTTAGGACTTGCATAGCTAGAGAAGAGAAATAAGTGCCTGGCTTCAAAGCTTCAGAGGACAGACTGACTCTCTCGTCTTGTAGATGGTAACTATAAGGTGATTTCCATTTAGAAAGGTGCTTCTCATGTGACTCAGTGGTAAAGAATCTGTCTGCCAATGAAGGAGACAGAAGATGCAGGTTTAATCTCTGGGTTAGGAACATCCCATGGAGGAGGAAGTGGCAACCGTCTACAGTATTTTTGCCTAGAAAATCCTATGGACAGAGGAGCCTGGTGGGCTATAGTCTGTGGGGGTCGTAAAGAGTCAGACACGACTTAGCAGCACACCTGCAGCACATCATTTAGACAGTTCTTGGGCCCTTAAGAAATATGCTCAATTTTCTCTGCTTATCTCTATTAATGAAACAATAAGGCCTGATTGACAGCATATCTGTTTACAGCGTGGTGTACTGAATTTTGTAAATTAGTTAATTAATTTTAATTGTAGGATAATTACTTTACAATATTATGACAGTTTCTGCCAAACATACAAGTTTCAGCCATGGGTATACATTTGTATCCCCATCCTGAATCCCTCACCAACCTCCCTCCCCACCCCTATCCCTCTGGGTTGTCCCAGAGCACTGGCTCTGGGTGCCCTGCTTCATGCATCAAACTTGCACTGGCCATCTATTTTACATATGGTAATATAAATGTTTCAATGCTATTCTCTCAAATCATCCTACCCTCGCCTTCTCCCACAGAGTCCAAAACTCTGTTCTTTACATCTGTGTCTCTTTTGCTGCCCTACATGTCGGATCATCAATACCAAATTTCTAAATTCCATATATATGTGCTAATAATATACAGTATTTGTCTTTTTCTATCTGACTTTCTTCACTCTGTGTAATAGGCTCCAGTTTCATCCACCTTATTAGATGTGACTCAAATGCGTTCTTATTTATAGCTGGGTATTTAAGCCCAGGGGCTTCCCAGGTGGTGCTAGTGATAAAGAACCCACCTGACAATGCAGGAGACATAAGAGATCTGGGTTTGATCCCTGGCTTGGGAAGATCCCCTGGAAAAGTGCATGGCAAACCCACTCCAGTATTCTTGCCTAGAGAATCCAGTGGACAGAGGAGCCTGGCAGGCTATAGTTCGTTCATAGGGTCACACAGAGTCGGACATAACTGAAGTGATTTAGCACAGCACAGCACATTTAAGCCCACTGTTGTGACCTATTGCTCAGAAGAAAAAAAAAGGTTCCTTTCAAAATAATACTGTTTATTTAAAATGCACCTGGCCACACAGAAGTTCTGATGGATATGTATGAGTTTGATGTTATTTTCATGCTTACTAACACACTAATTCTGCAAATCAAGGCTCAAGGAGTAAGTCTGACTTTCAATTCCTGTTACTTAAGAAATAATACATTTCATAAAGTTATAGTTTCTACATTCTATAAAGTTATATGAAATAATACATTTCATAAAGTCATAGTGATTCCTCTAAAGATCTGGGCAAAGTCTATTGAAAATCTTCTAAAAAGGATTCACCATTCTAGATCCCATTAACATTCATAATTCATGGGGAGAGGCCTAGATATCAACATTAACAGGAGTTTGGATGAAGTTGATTCCAACCCTCACAAGAGGATGATTTTGAGGGGTTTAAGACTTCAGTGGAGGAAGTAACTGATGATATTGTGAAAATGGCAGGAGAATTAGAATAGAAAGTGGAGCCTGAAGATATGACTAAATTGCTGTAATCTCATGATAAGACTTGAAGAGATGACAAGCTGCATCTTATGGATGAACAATGAAAGTGGGTTCTTCAGATGGAATTTACTGGTAAAGATGCTGTGAAGGCTACTGAAAGGACAACAAGGGTTGGAGAATATTATATGTACTTAGTTGACAAAGAAGTAGCATGATTTGTGTGGATTGACCTTGGTTTTGAAAGAAGTTCCAACTATGGGGAAAATGCTAGCAAATAGCTTTGCATGCTACAAGGAAATCCCAAATTGCATCGTTGTCTTATACTAAGAAATCACCACAGCCACCCCAAACTTCAACAACTGACCCTGATTAGCCAGCATCTGTCAACATCAAGTCAAGCTCCTCCACCAGCTAAAAAGATTGTGACTTGCTGAATACTCAGATGATAGTTAGCATTTTTAGCAATTATTTTTAAATCGGGTATGGACGTTGTTTCCTTAGACATACGCTACTGAACACTTGGTAGACAAAGTAGTGTGAGCAATAACGTTTATGTGCACTGGGAAACCAAAAAATTGATGTGACTTGCTTTATTGTGATAGTCACTTTATTGTGGTGGTCTGGAACAGGATCCACAATATCTTTGAAATGTGTATGTATCTTCCCCAGGTAGTTCTTCACAGAATTAAAAAGGGCCTGTATTTCTTTCTTGAGAAAGGAAAAGAGCTGGAGGGATCAGATACCCCAACTTCAGACTATGCTACAAAGCTGTAGTCAAAACAGTATGGTACTGGGACAGAAATAGACACATAGATCAATGGCAGGGGATAGAAAATGTAGAGACAAACCCACACTCCTGTGCCCAATNATACCCCAACTTCAGACTATGCTACAAAGCTGTAGTCAAAACAGTATGGTACTGGGACAGAAATAGACACATAGATCAATGGCAGGGGATAGAAAATGTAGAGACAAACCCACACTCCTGTGCCCAATTAGTATATGAAAAAGGAGGCAAAACTATGCAATATTGGAAAGACAATCTCCTCAACAAATGGTCCTGGGAAACCTGGACACCTACATGTAAAAGAATGAAATTAGATCATTCCATACACAAAAATAAGCTCAAAATGGATCAAAGACCTAAATGTGAGACCAAACACTATAAAACTCCTAGAGGAAAACATAGGCAGAACACTCACTGACATAAATTGCAGCAGTATCTTTGTCTCCCAGAGTAATGGGAAAAAAACAAACATAAACAGATGGGACCCACTTACACTCAAAAGCTTTTACACAGCAAAGAAGACAGTAAACAAAATGAAAAGATAAACCACAGATTGGGAGAAAATATTTGCAAATGAAATGACCCACAAGAGATTAGTCTCTAAGATTTATAAATAGCACATGAGGCTTAACATCATCTAAGCAAAGAACCCAAACAAAAAATGCACAGAAGACCTAGACAGCCAACAGGCAAATGAGCAGATGTTCAACCTTGCTAATTACTGGAGAAATGTAAATCAAACCTAGAATGAAAATGGATATCTTAAAAAAATCCACCAACAGTAAGTGCTAGAGAAGGTGTTTCAAGAAGAGAACCCTCCTACACAACTGGTAGAAATGTAAATTGCTACAGCCATTATAGATAACAGTATGGAGATTCCTTTAAAAACTAAATATAGAGCTACCATATAACCCTGCAATTCCATTCCTGGGCATATATACACAGAAAAACATTATCTGAAAAGGTACATACACTCCAATGTTCATCGCAGAATTTTTATAATAGCCAGGACAAGGAAACAACCTAAATGGCCATCAATGGAGAAATGGATAGAAAAAGATACGGTACATATAAACAATGAAATATCACTCTGCCATTAAAAAAAATGAAATAATGCCATTTACAGCAACATGGATGGATCTAGAGAGTGACATACTGAGTGAACTCAGTCAAACAGAAGGAGAAATATTGTATCACACCCCTTAGTTGTGGAATCTACAAAGAAATGATACTAATGAACTTATTTAGAACACAGAAACAGACTCACAGACTTAAGAGAACCAACTTTTGGTTGCTAGGGGAGAAGGATGAAGGGAAGTAATACTTAGAGAGTTGGAGATCAACATGNTTTTTTTTTTTTTGATAAACCTGGTGAATGGTTTATCAATTTTGTTTATGTTTTGAATGAAGCAGCTTTTACTTTCATTTATCTTTTCTATTGTTTTGTTCATGTCTATTTTATTTATTTCTTCTCTGATCTTTATGATTTATTTCCTTCTATTAACTTTCTATTTTGTTTGTTCTTTCTTTAGTTACTTTAGGTGTAAGGTTAGGTTATATGTGATTTTTCTTGTTTCTTGTTATAAGATTATATTGATATAAACTTTCCTCTTAGAACTGCTTTAGCTGTGTTCCATAGGTTTTGGATTGTCATGCTGTCATTATCACCTGTCTCTATGTATAGTTTTATTTCCTTTTTTATTTCTTCAGTGATCCATTGGTTCTTTACAAGCATATTGTTTTAGTTCCATATGTTTGAGTTTCTTACAGATTTTTTTCTTATAGTTGATTTCTAATCTCAGCATTGCGGTAGGGTAAAAAAATTGATTTCAGTTTTCTTAAATTTACTGAGGCTTGCTTTGTCACTCAGTGTTCAATCCTGGAGAATGTTCCATGTGCATTCCATGTATATTCAAGAATAATGTCCCATTCTTCTTGAGAAGAATGAGTATTCTACTGCTTCAGATGAAATGCTCTATCAATATCAATTAAGTCCTTCTAATCTAATGTATCATTTAGGGCCTGTGTTTCCTTTATGATTTTCTGTCTGAACCATGTGTCTACTGATACATGTGAGGGAGGTTTAAATTGCCACACAATTATTGAGTTACTTTTGATTTCTCCTTTTATGATTTTTAGTGTTTACCTTATATGTTGAGGTGCTCTTAATGTGAGTGCTCCTATGAATTGTTACATCTCCTTGGATGATTTACTGATCATTATGCAATGTCTTTCCTTGTCCCTTGTCTATTTTGTCTAATATATGTATTGCTACTCTAGGCTTCTTTTTATTTCCATTTGTATGAAATTTCCTTTNTGTTGAGGTGCTCTTAATGTGAGTGCTCCTATGAATTGTTACATCTCCTTGGATGATTTACTGATCATTATGCAATGTCTTTCCTTGTCCCTTGTCTATTTTGTCTAATATATGTATTGCTACTCTAGGCTTCTTTTTATTTCCATTTGTATGAAATTTCCTTTTCCATCCTCCCACTTTCAGTCTGTATATGTCCCTGTATCTGAAGTGGTTCTCCTGTAGACAATATATATGTGAGGTGTTTGTTTTTTTTTATAATCCACTGAGTCAGTCTATGTCTTTTGGTTGAAGCATTTAATCTGTCTTCATTTAAGATTATTATTGTATATATGTTCTGATTGCCATTTTGTTGTTTTGTTAGTCTTTTTTCTTCCCTCTCTCTTTTGTTCACTTCTCTTATGATTTGATGCCTAATTTTTGTGTTGTGGTTGGATTCCTTTTTCTTTTTTGTGTATGTATCTCTTATAGGTTTTCAGTGTGTGCTTACCCTGAGGTGTTATATAGGTCAATATACAAACAAGATTGTTTTAAAATTCTGTTCTTTTAATTTCAAATGCATTCCCAATATCCTCCATTTGTGCTGTCTTCAAAATTGCTGGTTTTGATATCCTATTTGTGAGCAGATGATTTTCTACCTTTACTGTGCATTTACCTTTACATGATTTTTCATTCATAATTTACTTTTTTCAGGTAGTAGCTTTTTCTTTTCCATTTAAAGATGTTCCTTCAACATTTGTTGTGAAGCTGGTCTGGTGGTAATGCATTCTCTTCACTTCTGCTTGTCTGCCAAGCTTTTGATTTCTCCAGTGAACCTGAATAAGAGCTGTGCTGAGTAGGGTACTTTCGGTTGTAGGTTCTTGCCTTTCATCATGCCACTCTTTTCAAGTCTGAAGATTTTGTGCTGAGAAATCAATTGATAACCTTACCTGAATTCTTTTGTATGTTACTTGTTGCTTTTCCCTTGTTTCTTAATATTTTTTTCTTTCCTTTTAATTTTTGTCAGCTTGATTACTCTTTGTCTCTGCATGTTACTCCTTGGGTTTAACCTGCCTGAGTCTCTCTGTTCTTCCTGAACATGGGTGACTGTTTCTTTTCCCATGTTAAGGAAGTTTTAGCTGTTATCTCTTCAAATATCTTCTCAGGTCCTTTTTCTCCCTCTTCTCTTTCTGGGACCCATATAATGCAAATGTTGGGTGCATGTAATGTCCCAGAGGTCTCATATACTGTCTTCATTTCTTTTAATTCTTTATTCTCTTCTGCAGCAGTGATTTCCATCATTTTGTCCTCCAGCTTACTTAACAGTTCTTCTTATTCATTCTGCTATTGACTCCTTCTAGTTTATTTTTCATTTCAGTTATTGTATTATTCATCTATATTTGCTTGATTTTTAGTTCTTCTAAGTCTTTATTAATCATTTCTTCTATCTTCTCAATCTGTGCTTTCCTCCTTTTTCTGAGATTTTGGATCATCTTTATTATCATTACTCTGAATTATTTTCCAAGGAGATTGCCTATCTCCATTTCATCTACTTTTCCTCAGACTTTAATGTTGTTCCTTCATCTAGGACATATTTGTCTGCTTTCTCATTTCCACAGGCTGCAGGATTGTACCTTTTCTTGCTTATGCTGTCTGCCTTCTGGTGGATAAGGGTGAACAAGAGGCTTAGGAATGCTTCCTTGTGGGAGGGACTGGTTCCTTCCCACTGATGAGTGGGGTTGATTCTTCTGCCTCTTATGGTCAGGGACATGATCAGGAAAATCTTAAGCAGGGTTTCTGCTGATGAGTTGGGCTGTATTCCCACCCTGTTGGTTGTTTGGCCTGAGATATCTCAATACTGGAGCCTACAGGCTGATGACTTGGTCTAGGTCTTGAGGAAGAGATTGTGACCTCCAAAAGGACTCCCACCAGTGGATACTCCCCAAAGTACGTCTATTCATTTTTTTGTCCCTGGAGTGAGGCACAACCACCTTCTACAAACAGGAGACCCTACAGTACTGGGATGTTGCTGTTCAGTTGCTGTCATGTCCCACTCTTTGCAATCATGTGAACTGCAGCATGCCAGGCTTTGCTGTCCTTCACTACCTCCCAGAGTTTGTTCAAACTCATATCCATCGAGTCAGTGATGCCATCCAACCACCTCATCCTCTGTTGCCCCCTTCTACTCCTGCCTTCAGTTTTTCCCAGCATCAGGGTCTTTTCCAGTGAGTCAGCTCTTTGCATCAGGTAGCCAAAGTTTTGGAGCTTCAGCTACAGCCTCAGTCCTTCCAATGGATATTCAGGATTGATTTCCTTTAGAACTGACAGATTTGATCTCCTTGGCTGTCCAAGGGACTCTCAAAGTTTTCTCCAGCACCACAGTTTGAAAACATCAATTCCTGTGATTAAACCCCACTGCCTTTCAAAGCTAGATTCTCCTGGGCTCCTCCACCCATGCCGTACCCTCATGCTGGATAGCCTCACATGGGACTCAGGACTTTCACTCTTGTGGAATAACTTCTGCGGTATAATTATTTTCCAGTTTGTCCATTGCCTACCTGGCAGGTATGGTTGATTTTATCACAGTTGCACCCCTATTACCATCTCATTGTGAAATCCTCTTTGTCTTTGGATGTAGGGTATCTTTTTTTTTTTTTTTTTTTGGTACATCCCATCATATTTTGTCAGTGGTTGTTCAGCAATTAGTTGTGATTTTGATATTTTGTAAGAAGAGATAAGCACATGACCTTGTACACTACCATTTCAATTACAGTGTATCTTCTTGTGGACCTCTTTGGGTTCATCTTTTTTCAGAGGCTGTGCTTTTAGTCATGGAAGTATGTTTCCTTTTCCAGGTTGGGGAAGTTTGGAGCTTATTTCTTCAGTGAATTTCTCTGCCTGTTTATCTCTTTTTTTCCTCTTGTATAAGTGTTGGTACACTTGGTTGTTGTCCCAGTAGTCTCCTTAAAATGTCCTTTATTTGAAAAAACTTTTTTCCTTTTATTCTATTTATCATGAACGTTTTTCACTACCCGTCTTCTCTAATTTGTTGATTTGTTCCTCTTTATCATCTAATCTACCAGTAAGTCCTTCTGTTGCCTGCTATGTTGCTGTTGCTAAGTCGTTTCAGTCGTACCTGACTGTGCGACCCCATAGATGGCAGCCCACCAGGCTCCTCCATCTTTGGGATTCTCCAGGCAAGAACACTGGAGTGGGTTGCCATTTCCTTCTCCAATGCATGAAAGTAAAAAGTGAAAGTGAAGTCGCTCAGTCATGTCCGACTCTTCACGATCCCATGGACCTTAGCCTACCAGGCTCCTCCATCCATGGCATGTTCCAGGCAACAGTACTGGAGTAGGATGCCATTGCCTTCTCATGAGTTTTAAATTTCAGTTATTATATTCTTCAGATTTGTTTGGTTCTTATTTATATTTCTCTGTCTTTATAAATTTCTCACTGCATTCATACGTTCTCTCCTGAATTTGTTGAGCATTTTTATGATCATTGGTATTCATCAATTCTCCTTGGTACTGTTCCTTATTCCAGTTCTTTTTTTTTTTTTTTTTTTCTAAAGTTTTGTCTTACTACTTCATGTGGAATAGATTCTTCTCTTTATTTTGTTTAATTCTCTGTGCTTGTTTTTATGTTTAGGTAGGTTTGTTATGTTTCTCAGTCTTGGAGAAGTGACTTTATGTTGGAGACATCCTATGGAGCCCAGTAGCCTACCTCCCTCTGGTCACCATATCATTCTTGCGGGTCCCCCCTGTGAGCAGTGCAGGCCTTTCAGTTGTGTCAGTGCCAACTGCTGTAACATGTTGGTGAGCAGGGCTGACTCCTGTCTTGGCTGCCTGCAGGTCCTGCTTTGTGTCTTGGTTAGTGGCCTGCTGGCAGGTATAGTTGAGTTCCAGTACTGGTGCTTGTCTGGCCTGGAAGTTCTCAGGATTGGTGCTGACTGCTGGTGGTGGGGACTGGATCCTGGTCTTAAGAAAAGATGTCAGCCAAATGTATAAAAATATCAACATTATAAATGAATCAATTTGGCATAACAACTCGCCATTTCCACAGTTTGACTGGATAGCTCAATACTTAAACCCGTTCATACCTCTTTATACGTGGAGTTAAGAGACATGATTAAGTCAGTAAGCAGAGATTTTCTTTCTGGGACAGATACATAGTGGAGGGTATGTAACAAAGGATTCTATCTAGAAAATTTTTGGAAATAGATGCAAATTTAAGTAATAGTAGTATGATTAACCGTTATTAGAAAATGTGGTGTCTTTTTACTGAGTTACAATCTATTATTCACTTTCAGTTAAGTCCAGAAAAATCTGGTTGCTTCAGATGAGCTTGGGAAGATCCAATAGATGAAATTCTGTATTCCAAAAATAAATACTTAGGCTTCTCTGATAGCTCAGTTGGTAAAGAATCTGCCTGCAATGCAGGAGACCCTTGTTCAATTCCTGGGTCAGGAAGATCCCCTGGAGAAAGGATAGGCTACCCACTCCAGTATTCTTGGGCTTCCCTTGTGGCTCAGCTGGTAAAGAATCCACCTGCAATGAGGGAGAGTTAGGTTTGATCCCTGGGTTGAGAAGATCCACAGAAGGTACTCTAGTATTCTGGCCTGAATAATTCCACAGCCTGTATAGTCCATGGGGTTGCAAAGAGTCAGACATGACTGAGGGACTTTCACTTCACTTCTCTAAGTGTAAATGACTGGAAAAAGTTAACCTAGCTCCCAGATCACTCATTTGTTCCAAATTTCATATTCATCTTTATAGAAACTATGAATGAACTTTTTCTCACTCATTTCACTAATACACATTGTGCTTTCATCTTACTGGTTCAAGTGACAAAAACATCAAAAGCATATTTAAATTCAATCTGTATTTTCCCCATATAGGAGTCTGGCTCTTGTTTTAAAGTTGAACAATAATAGAGGAAATTTTTGTTAGCACTTTATTCTCCATAAAACATAAGGTAACACTTGTTTTAGTACTGATCATTTTGATAACATTTCCTCTGAATCTTAGGATCTCTATAGATCCTTATTGTTTGTCCTTAAACTGAAAACCTCTATGTTTCTATTTTATACAAAATATTGAAAAATAATTTATTTAAGGAGACTTTTGGCCTTCTTGGAGGAACAGTCTCCCAAAGAAATAAAGCATAGTTCTCAATGGCATTTTGAGAAACTGACATTTGTGAACAACTTTGAAGCAACTCATTTTTTGGGGGGTCATTTTTGTTATTTCATGGTGTCTTTAACCTATCTTATAGTTGGCAACTTTGTAAAAAAAACAGTGTGGAAAAAAACACAGCTTATTTATATTATAGTATGCATGAGAAACGTATTAAGGCTTCCAGTGAAGAAAAGGCAAAAAAGCCTTACCTTTTTTCCTAATTCATGAAAACCATTTTTGATCTCAAATTTGCTGGATAAAATATTGCATTGATTTATATATTTGTGACTTTAGCTAACTTTACCATTACATCCACAAATATTTTGATTCATATTCAAAAGTTTTTACCTTTTGTTTAAATTGAAGAGTATTTTCCACATCTTTGTAATGACCTTAAGTGATATCTTCATTCTGTGAAGTAGAAAATCTTGATTTTTTTCTCTAGTCAGGATCAAAATATGTTGACATTTTCTTATTGCCAGAAACATTTTGGACCATTTACAGTAGTGGTCTCAACTACAAGCTTGCATGAGAATAATAGAACCTCTCCAGATCCTGTTTCATGAGGCTTGAGATGCAATCTAAATGTTTGTTATTTGAAACTATTATTCTTTATGAGATTTAGAACAGAAAATCAATACAATTAAACCATGTTTATGGATGTAATGGACTTGGTTTTGGACTTGGTGAATTTAAAATTCTAATACTAGCTTTTGCTTAGTGTTTTCTAATATTGTCAATTTATTATTATTCTAATATTTTTTAATTTCTAAATTTTATATTATTATTTTTCTAATATTTTTAATGGTCAATTCTATTAGCTTTTGCTTAGCCTCAATTAGACAATACTAAATCTTTCCTGATGATCTGATGCCAAAAATATGAAAGCATTTTAGATGACATCAACCTAATTCTGTTGTGCTTCTTATACCTGGCCAAACTCTCTCTTCCTAACAGATTCAGATATTTCCAAGTTCTAACTATGTGGGCTTCCCTGGTAGCTCAGTTGGTAAAGAATCTTCCTGCAATGCAGGAGACCCTGGTTCGATTCCTGGGTCATGAAGATCCCCTGGAGAAGGGAAAGGCTACTCACTCCAGTATTCTGGCCTAGAGAATTCCAGGACTGTTTAGTCCACAGAGTCGCAAAGAGTCAGACACAACTGAGTGACCATAACTACCACTAGATTAACTACATTTTACCCTGCTTCTCTTTATCTCTCTTAAAAACGTATTGCTTAACACACAGATTTTGGCATTCAATGTATTTCCTTTGCTCTTTCCAACCCCCAATTCTTCTTTTCAAAATTATGTATCACAGTGGAGACATGCAACAGGCTATTGGAAATATGAGACTAGAGAATTGGAGAGATGTTGAAATATAAATTAAAGGTATAAATTGGAGAACCTTGTACTTTAAAAATTTGTTTGAAGCAATATATGTGATTGCTTCATGAATGTTTTGGGAGAAAATTTAAGCCAATTCCTTTTTGGCTATAAAGAACTTTTAGTTAAATGAAACTTCTAGTTGTACGTGATGAAGACTTTTTGTTAATAATGATGTTGGTCATTTATACAATATAATGATTATTGGTATGCAATTATCATTTTCTCTGTGATTCTAAACACCAAAATAATTTGAGACTATGTGTTAACAACATGTGTTGTGTAGCTCTGTACTTGTCAATCATCAATTAGTGTTCCAAATACACATAAAATTAAACAGCAGTAAGTCCTATAAAAACAGTTTATTAAAATTCAGCCAGTGAGAACTTCACTATATAGATTTGCCAAGTACAAGTACAGTATTATTTTGTAATAATTTTAATATTCCGTTGCAATTGGTTAGTCAGAAAGGGAGATAAAGAAAATAGAGATGGAATAGAAATGGGAAAGAAATAATATTGTGGTGTGATTTTTTTGTTGTATAAATTTATCTGACAGAATAGTTTGATAATCCCAGTTCATTATTATTCAATTATAGGAGGTTTAAATTTTGAAATTCCAAGCAATTGCACATAGCCATCTCAATTGTTTTACTAACTATATAAAATAAGATATTTAATATGTAGAAAGAGTTGGCCATATATGTATTACTACTTTAGATTACATGCTAGTATATTTGTATATATTTTAGCACAGTTTAAACAAACAAACAAACAAATGGAATGTAGGTATTATAAATTTATATTTAACTTCAAATTAATTTTAACATATATTGAAACTGTGCACATATGGCTATTTTTAAAGATAATACCTTTCTTCCAAGAACCCAAAATATATTTCTGGTGTTCTGTTCAAAACAACTCAAGTTAATCACTTCAACTTTTTTAAATGTGGATGCTGCTGCTGCTGCTGCAGCTGCTGCTAAGTCACATCAGTTGTGTCGGACTCTGTGCGACTCCATAGATGACAACCCACCAGGCTACTCCCTCCTTCGCTGGGATTCTCCAGGCAAGAATACTGGAGTGGGTTGCCATTTCCTTCTCCAATGCATGAAAGTTAAAAGTGAAAGTGCAGTCGCTCAGTTGTGTCCGACTCCTAGCGACCCCATGGACTGTAGCCCACCAGGCTCCTCCGTCCTTGGGATTTCCCAGGCAAGAGTAGTAGAGTGGGTTGCCATTGCCTTCTCCATTAATGTGGATGAAAAAATATATTTTATGATTTTGAGTGGTGAAAAAATTTTACTAGGAAGCTTAATGATTTACCCAGAGTCAGTAGAACTCAAATGTAAAACCGATAGGCAAACACTATTCTTTTTTAGTTTGATGGATAGTTCTTTGCTTTCCACTAAGAAATTCACAGATTTTTAGGATAGGTTCCAAGGACATGGTTCCTACTGTGCTTATTGCTGAAGAAGAAGGACTTCTATAAATGGATAATATATGTAAGCATAAGTACACTTGGTACTTTTTATGTTGCTTAATATCTTAGATCTGTATCTCTTGAAAACTCAGATATTCTGGTATTTTGCTTCATAGTCTTCAGGAGCCTTTTATGGTTAAAAATATATTAATGTATTCAAGCATCTAGCCAAAGAATTTGTATGAGATATATCATTTCCATATTTGAATACTTCGAAGATATTTACACTGTTAAAACCATTATCATAAAATGACACTGCTCCAAACATATAAAGAATTATTAAACTCTCCTAAAATACCTAGTTTGTTTCTCCATAAGTAGTGTAAGAAAATAATATAGATATAAAAATAAGCACATGAGTTTCTGAAGCTGAAACTCTTTCAAATGTGCAAGTTCTGAGCTGCCATATGAGATCTGTGTTAAGGATTACAGTAAACTCTGTCAGTTTGTGAAATTTCATCAAAGTGGGATGATAATTTTTTTAATTTATAACATGCACATTTGTTTTTGCTGACACAAAATAAAAGTAAATTTTGTAAATTGCTTGGTTTTATTTGAGATGAATATTCTAGGAAATTTGGATGACTACTTTCAGATTTGAATTTTCTGAATTATATATACATATTTATTAAAAACTACATCAATAATTCATAGTTTGCTACTGACTAAACACTTTTTTTAGATTGTCTGTTAAATGTATGTGTGTATATGTATGTAGATAGTATTTATATCTTTTTAAAATTCTGTCTGTATTAGAAATGGATCAAGGAACAGGTGTGAATAAGACTGATAAAATTAACCTATTTCTCCTATAAACTGTTAACATTCAAGAGTAATTATATCACTTTCTTTCTTGGAGGGTCAGAAATGTAGTTGTAATCTACAGAAGGGCAAAGAAAATGTAAACTTTTTGAAATTATTTAAAATTTCAGTAAAAATAGAAAAAAATGATAACTTCTACATTAAACACATTCATTTATTTGTTCAGTTCAGTTCAGTTCAGTCACTCAGTCGTGTCCGACTCTTTGGGACCCCATGAATCACAGCATGCCAGGCCTCCCTGTCCATCACCAACTCCTGGAGTTCACTCAGACTTACATCCATCGAGTCAGTGATGCCATTCAGCCATCTCATCCTCAGTCATCCCCTTCTCCTCCTGCCCCCAATCCCTCCCAGCANAAAAAAAAAAAAACTCTTAAAAATGTGTACCTTAATAACTGAAGATATGAATAGAGATCTTATAATACTGGCTTCCAAATATCAATTCATAAACCTGCTACATCTTCAGATATTATTTTGCTTAAAGCTTCTTTAAAACATATACAAGTATCTAGAGTCATATTACTTAAAAATCAGGAAAAAATGTATTTTAATGACTTGTATAAGGAATTATATGCCTTTCACAGAAAAAATTCAAATGAATTATCTAGGTTTATTTTTAAAACAGTAAATAGGCATTGCCTCCAATTTTAAATGAATACATAAAGATCCCAAAGTGACTTACTCAAGACAACATGATGATAGAAAAGGATAAGATAGATTCAGTATGTATTTACTGTTTGTACATGTATGCAATATTAATTTAATGATTCCAAGGAAAATAAGCATCATCCATTGTGCCTAAAGCAGGATTTCCTTTATGAAAACCATTGGAAATGCCTAGAAAAGGCAATATTCTGTCTCTTTTTTTATATCTTTTGGGTGATATGTGGGTGCAATTTTATGGCAAAATAACAGTTATCAGTATTACCCTCAGAGATAGTTGTTTCAAAGGAATAGAGTAGGAGTGGCTAATATGCTCAAAACTTGTCCCTTTCTTTTGTACTAAAGGTAATTCATATGAAGCAAAATTTTTAATATTACTGGTAAGGTAAGATTACAGCATGATTGTGACATTGACTTGAATATATTTGCAACGTTCAATAAGGCCCATGGGTTACTAGGCACTGAAGTAGATGCTGAGAATATGTAGATAAAATTAATATCTTTCCTTTTCTTTTTATTTATTTGTCTGTGTTGGGATCTTTGATCTTCTTTGTGGCATTTAGGATCTTTTTTTAGTTGCAACTTGTGGGATCTTTAGTTGTGACACTGGAATCTTTGTGGCATGTGTAATCTAGTTCCAAGACCACCAGGGAAAGTCACTCAGCTTTCTTAACCTTGAGTATGTTATAAAAGGAGAAGGCAATGGCACCCCACTCCAGTACTCTTGACTGGAAAATCCCATGGATGGAGGAGCCTGGTGGGCTACAGTCCATGGGGTCGCTACAAGTTGGACACGACTTAGCGACTTCACTTTCACTTTTCACTTTGATGCATTAGAGGAGGAAATGGCAACCCACTCCAGTGTTCTTTCCTGGAGAATCCCAGGGACAGGGGAGCCTAGTGGGCTGCCATCTTGGGGTCGCAGAGAGTCAGACACAACTGAAGCAACTTAGCAGCAGCAGCATGTTATAAAAACTAAAAGGGGAGGTTTGAATATTTTGTATATTCTTGATTATTGATATGTATGATAATAAATTTTGTATGTCTTAAAATTTCATCCTAGTTAATAGCTAATTATTAGGATAGCATAGATTAAATGCTTTTGAAATATGAGTTACTGACACTAATAAATCTATTTGAAATATTAACATTGGTGTGATAAATGAAATATTTTTGAATACTAATAAAACGTAATTGGCGTATACAAAAAAAGTATCAATGTGTTTTAAATTATCATATTATTATTTTCATAGTAATAGCAAGAATTTTTTCATGATAAGAATATATATTTAAAGTTTTAATATATAATTAACATATGTCTGAAAGCTGAACTATATGTATTTTCTCCTTAATTATAGTCATGATTTCATTGGAGAATTTACAACAAGCTACAAGGAACTTTCTAGAGGGCAATCACAGTTCAATGTATATGAGGTAAGAGGAATTTTACTTTATGTTTTTCTGGAATAAGTACATTTATGCTTTTAAAATATAGATTTTTACAAAAGATAATTGCCAAAGGTTACCAATATAAATAAGTATCTTTAAACTTATTGAGAAGATTGGTTTTTGAGATTAAATAATATTTCTCTTCAAATCACATGGTCATTTGAATCTACTTTGTTGATTTAAAATTCTTGCCTATGAAACATTTCCTTATTTAAAAAATATCCAATATGGATGTAAGTTTATTTTTCCTTGAGCTTCAGCCTTTAAGTTTTGCCTACCTCAATCCTTTTTTTAAATTATTTTTTATTGAAGGGTAATTGTTTTACAGAACTTTGTTGTTTTCTGCCAAACCTCAACATGCATCAGCCATAGGTATACATATATCCCCTCCCTTTTGAACCTCCCCCCCATCTCCCTCCTCATCCCACCCCTCTAGGTTGATACAGAGCCCCTGTTTGAGTTTCTTGAGCTATATAGCAAATTCCCGTTGGCTGTCTATTTTACATATGGTAACATGTTTCCATGTTATTCTTTCCATACATCTCACCCTCTCCTCTCCTCTCCTCATGTCCATAAGTCTATTCTCTCACCCTCTCCTCCCCTCTCCCCATGTCCATAAGTCTATTATTTATGTCTCTTTCTCCATTGTTGCCCTGTAAATAAATTCTTCAGTACGGTTTTTCTAGATTCCATATATGCGATAGACTACAATATTTATCTTTCTATTTCTGACTTACTTCACTCTATATAATAGGTTCTACATACATCCACCTCATTAGAACTGACTCACATGGGTTCCTTTTTATGGCTTAGTAATATTCCATTGTGTATATGTACCACAACTTCTTTATCCAATTGTCTGTCAATGGATATCTAGATTGCTTCCATGTTCTAGCTATTGTAAATAGTGCTGCAGTGAACAATGGGATACATGTGTCTTCTTCGATTTTGGTTTCCTCAGAGGATATGCCCAGGAGTGGGATTGCTGGGATGGGAACACCTGACCACCTGACCTGCCTCTTGAGAAACTTATATGCAAGTCAGTAAGCAACAGTTAGAATTGGACATAGAACAACAGACTGGTTCCAAATAGGAAAAGGAGTACATCAAGGCTGTATATTGTCACCCTGCTTATTTAACTTCTATGCAGAGTACATCATGAGAAATGCTGGGCTGGAAGAAGCACAAGCTGGAATCAAGAATGCTGGGAGAAATATCAATAACCTCAGATATGCAGGTGACACTACCCTTATGGCAGAAATTGAAGAGGAACTAAAAAGCCTCTTGTTGAAAATGAAAGAGCAGAGTATAAAAGTTGGCTTAAAGCTCAACACTCAGAAAACTAAGATCATGGCATCTGGTCCCATCACTTCATGGCAAATAGACGGGGAAACAGTGGAAACAGTGTCAGACTTTATTTTTGGGGGCTCCAAAATCACTGCAGATGGTGACTGCAGCCATGAAATTAAAAGACGCTTATTCCTTGGAAGAAAAGGTATGACCAACCTGTATCAACCTTTGCCAACAAAGGTCTGTTTAGTCAAGGCTATGGTTTTTCCAGCGATCATGTATGGATGTGAGAGTTGGACTGTGAAGAAAGCTGAGCACCGAAAAATTGATGCTTTTGAATTGTGGTGTTGGAAAAGACTCTCGAGAGTCCCTTGGACTGCAAGGAGATTCAACCAGTCCATCCTAAAGATCAGTCCCGGGTATTCTTTGGATGGACAGATGCTAAAGCTGGAACTCCAGTACTTTGGCGACCTCATGGGAAGAGTTGACTCATTGGAAAAGATTCTGATGCTGGGAGGGGTTGGGGGCAGGAGGGAGAAGGGGACAACAGAGGATGAGATAGCTGGATGGCATCACTGACTCGATGGACATGAGTTTGGATGAACTCCGGGAGTTGGTGATGGACAGGGAGGCCTGGTGTGCTGCAATTCATGGAATTGCAAAGAATTGGACACGACTGAGCAACTGAACTGAACTGATGGTGGTTTTATTCCTAGTTTTTTTAAGGAATTTCCATACTATCTTCCACAGTGGTTGTATCCATTTACATTCTCATAAGAGCATTCCCTTTTCTCCACACACTCTCCAGCATTTATTGTTTGAAGATTTTTTGAGTGTGGCCATTCTGACCAGTGTGAAGTGATGTCTCATTGTAGTTTTGATTTGGTTTTCTGTAATAATGAGCAATGTTGAGCATCTTACATCTGAAGTGGATTTCTTGTAGACAGCATATATATGGGTCTTCTTTTTGTATCCATTCAGCCAGTCTATGTCTTTTGGTTGGAAAACTTAATCCATTTACAATTAAAGTAATTATTGATATGTGTGTTCCTATTGCCATTTTCTTAGTTAGTTGGGGTTGATTGTGTAGATCTTTTTCCTTCTCTTGTATTTCTTGTATTTCTTATATAGTTATAAGTCCCTTTAACATTTGTTGTAAAGCTGATTTGGTGGTACTGAATTCTCTTACCTTTTGTTTGTTGAAAAGCTTTTGATTTCTTCATCTGTTTTGAATAAGATCATTGCCAAGTACAGTAATCTTGGCTGTAGATTTTTCCCTTTCAGTACTTTAATTATATCCTGCCATTCCCTTCTGGCCTGCAGAGTATCTGCTGAAAGATCAGCTGTTAAGCATATAGGATTTCCCTTGTATGTTACTTGTTGCTTCTCCCTTCCTGCTTTTAATATTCTTTCTTTGTGTTTAGTCTTTGTGTGTGTGTGTGTGTGTGTGTGTGTTTAATTACTATTTGTCTTAGGTTTATCCTATATGGGACTCTTTTGCCTCTTGAACTTGATTGACTATTTCCTTTTCCATGTTGGGGAAATTTTCAACTATAAATTTTCTCATATCCTGTCTTTTTCTTTTCTTCTTCTGGGACCCCTATAATTTGATGTTGGTGCATTTGATATTGTCCCAGAGGTCTCTGAGACTCAGTTGTTTTCATTCTTTTTACCTTATTCTGCTCTCCAGAAGTTATTTCCTCCATTTTATCTTCCAGCTTACTGATTTGTTCTTCTGCTTCAGATATTCTGCTATTGACTCCTAGTTGATCGTGTGGATTTAATCTGAAGCTTGTACAGCAGGGGGGAAGGTTTGGGGTCTTCTTCCTTAGCCACAGTGCCCTGGGTTTCATTTGTCATTTTATTTCCACCTCTACATGTAGGTGACTTACTGGGATTTGCTCCTGAGGCTGCCCTGGAGGGCTTGAGTTTGCCCCTGTGAGGGCCAGGCGTGGAGGTGGTGCAGCTGCTTGGGTTTCAGTGGTTCTGGCAGCACTAATTACTTAGGGGAGTTGGTTGCTAAGGCAGTAAGAAATATAGTGCTCTAGAAGGGTATGGCAACCAGTATTGGCCAATACAATTCCAGTATTCTTGCCTGGAGAACCACCTCCCTGATGGAGAAGGCTGGCAGGACAGTCTACAGGGTTGCAAAGCATCAGACATGACCGAAGCAACCCTGCATGCGTAGACACAAGACATTTTTTGCCTGTGGCAGCTCTGCCCCAGTGAGAGTCGAGCATGAAGATTGCACAGCTGCTTGGCTTTGGGGGACCCTGATGGTGCCACTTGTGCAGGGACATCGACTGCCTCTGCCACAGGAGGTAGGGCCCTATCAGAGTCTTTTTTTAAAAGACTCTTGTAGTTGGCGATTAGAAGGCCTCTTTGGCCAGTCTTTACCCATCGCTCTGCCCATTCAGGCACTTAGAGGGCTCCATTGCCTGGGGTCCTTCTCTGTTGTTCGGTGCATCAGGTAATAGAGAGACTCCCCCTGGCTGGGGTCCTATTCTGTAGTTTGCATATCAATCACTTAAAAGAGCACTCTGGGTAGGGTCCTACGCTGTAGGTCAGTGCATCAGGCATTTGATGCCCCAGCCTCTCTATCATTCCGCTGCTGATGCTGGTGTGGGGAGACAGAGGCTATGGTGATGGTTCCATCCGCCACACATGGCTCACCGGTATCATCTTGCTTCCATTGCTGGCTGGCATTCCTCCACTGGCATTTTCCACCACAATCTCCTCTCTCACATCCCCTCACAGTATCTCCAAGTCAGTAGCAGCCTTTGCACTGGGATTGCTCCACAATCCCTAAACTCCAGCTCCCAGCCACTGCGCCTTCCAGGGGACCTGTGTCCCTGTCCGTGGTATATATGGCTGTGTCAAGGACTGTCTGATTCTCATCCCATTTAGGCTGCCACAGATCAGCTCTTTCACTCTCAGCCTTGAATGTTTCTCCTCTGACTCAGACCAGACCCCTGCTTCAATACTCCCATCCACCAAGGACAGGTCCAGTGGTACTAATACTCCTTTTTTTTTCCCCTAGTTCCTTCATCCTACAAAATTTTGCATGGTTCTATATATTCTTTTTTAGTGGTCAGGTACTCCTGTCCACTCTGAGCTGGTGTTCTGCATGCACTTCTGTGTCTGAAGGTGTATTCCTGATGTATCCATGGAGAAGGATGTACTCCACATCCACCTACTCCTCCTCCATCTTGTTCTCACTCTCCTCAACTCTTTTTTAATATAAAGAGAAAATTATGCATTTTAGTTGTGTCAGCAAGGTGTTACACAATAAATTGTTTTTTGCTTAGTGTGTTTGAACATCTTAACTGTTGTTTAGATGAAGACTGAAGGAAATGAAAAAGTATGATTCAGTCATTAAAGAAATCCAAGTTATCAAAGCAAACACATTAGTTATTTCTGACTTAAACCTACCTTGCCAGTTAACTGCCACATATTTGTTGAGCATAAGATATGTTCTAGCACTATTAATCCTTGAGATTTGTCATCTGTTACATTTTCTGTAAGTATTTAAATTTAATATACATCAGTAGCAAAGGAGAATATCTCAGTACTTAGTCAATAATGATAACTTTTCCTCCAAACTGACACTAAATTAAAATTGACCTCCTTTGAGTTAAGTGGAGAAATCTCCTCCTGTTGCCTTACTATGCTAAAGCAGTTGTATTTCACACATTCATTTGTTTATTAGTTTATGAATAAGATAGTTATCACATGACTTCTACATTCTGCACTCTATATTAGACCCAGGGGATGGAGAGATAAATGAAAACTTCCCTGTCTAATGGAAGAAACAAACACATAAAATATGTTTACATTACCTTGATAGGTGCTATATATAGCTAGCAGACAATGAGATATCTAGAGAGGAGTGCAGCAAATTTATCCCAAGAATTCTTCCCAGGCAAAGACAAAGTTGGAATAATGGAGCAATTTTTCTACCTGGATCTTTCAAGCCATATTAAGGCTTGAAATAGACAGTGAAATTAATATGACAGGTTGTACTTACATAGATATCTGTTCTTTCTCCATACCTTAAGGTTGAAGAGGAACAACGTAAGCATATTAGTTTTTTTGTACTTAGAACACAGGTACTGCCTGTGTTCAGTAATAAGCTCCAGAGATCAATTACATTGAATTTCCTTATCTTTAAAATGTGTTCTTCTCTTTGGATCTCTCTTATGCAACAAAGTTTGCTTAATGAGATTAGTGTCATGTCTAATGACAAAGAAGCTTAGTAACAATTGTTCCCTATTAAATACCCTACATGAATATTTGTGCCATAATTTCAGATAACAGTGTGTTCTTATTCTTTATGCTATCAATAGAAGAGATTAGTCTGAAGAATATCTGGAAGAACTTTGTATGTTATATATTACATATATATAGATCTTGGTTTTATATACATTGGAAACTTCATTTTTTGCACACATGTAAGGGATTCAGTTTTGTTGAGGCAACTAGGGAAAGTTTCAATCATTATTCCTTCAGATATTCTTTTGCCCCTTTCTCTCTTTTCCTTCTGGTACTCCCAATACTTTCTATCTGTCTATCCGTGTATGTATCTATCTATATATGTTTTTATGTTTGATCATATTCCACATGTCTCATATGATTTGTTCTTATTTTTTATATTTGTTTCTTGCACTAGAAAATCTCAGTTGACCCATCTTCAAGATTACTCATTATTTCTTCTGCCAACTCAAATGTTCTATTAAGCCTCTCTAGCAAATTTTTCATTTGTTACTCTACTTTTAAAGTTGAGAATTTCTATTTCGTTCTTTTTAATAATTTTGATCTTACTGATTTTTCTATTTGGTGAAACATTATTTCATAGTTTATTTCACACTTTATTTCTTTATTTTGTAAATGTATTACTAGTGACTGATTTGAAGAATATATCAAATAAATTCCATATCTACAAGTTACCAAAGATATAGTCTATTGATTGCTTTTTTCTATGTATGGACCATACTTTCTTGTTTCTTTGCATATCTTATAATTTTGGTTGTTGTTGAATGCTGGAAATTTTAAAAAATATAATATAGTTACACTGGAAATCAGATCCTCTGCTTTTTCCAGAGTTTGCTGTTGTTGCTGTTTATGGATTTAGTGACTTTTTTGGAGTAATTCTGTAAAGGCTCTTTTTCTTTTCTGTGTGGGTTACTGAGGTCTGTGCCTTGCTAACTAGTGGTCAGCACATAATTTGACCAAGATTTGTGTATGTTGGTGCACTTCTTATATGTTCCAAGTGTAATATTTTGTCTTGGCTTTCGCTTGATGCTTAAACAGAGACTCAGAATCAGCCATTGATGAAGAATTATGGTTTCCTCAAGGTCTTCCTTGGCCGTTCACACAGTTATACACAAGCACGTGGCCTTCTAGATCCCCAGTAATATGCCTGAGCTTTAAAAAGCCCTCTTATTTGACACTGGATCAAGATGGTGGAAGAGTAGGATATGGAGATCATTTTCTCCTATAAATACATAAACTATACATCTGCAAATGGAAGAGTTCTCATAGAACATCTGTTGAACATGGGCAGAAGACCTCTGACTTCCAAAACGGCAAGAAAATCTATGGGCAGGGCCAAAGAAAACAGGTTTTTTTGTTTGTTTGTTTTGTTTTTTGTTTTTTTTTTAAAGGAGACGGGGAGAAAAGAATCAGGATGGGACCAGTGTCCTTGGGAGGGAGCTGTGAAAGGGAAAATTTTTCTTCATGAAGGAAAGTCCTTTCACTGGCAGGAAGATCAGCAGGGACAGAGAGGCAGCTTTGTAGCCTCAGAAGAGAGCATAGTAACTGGTTCACCAAGGCCAAAGCAGAGAGAGACTAGCACAGTCAGTGCTGCCCAGCACTCCCAAGCTTGAGGTACTCATCATTGAGGTAATGAGGGCCTTGTGCTTTGGAGGTCAGACCCAAGGAAGAGGACTGGGGTTGGCTACATGGAGATAGCCTGAGGAGGCTAGGGTGTGGTATGAGAGGAGGCCTGGGCCCAGCAGGGAGGGAGGGCAATATTGTTGGACGGGTGTGGGAGGAGAGAGGTGGGCCCACCACAGGAGCTTCTTTCTCTGCAGTCACTCTGAGGTGGCATTTCAGTTCAGTTCAGTCCCTCAGTCGTGTCCGACTCTTTGCAACCCCATGAATCATGGCATGCCAGGCCTCCCTGTCCATCACCAACTCCTAGAGTTCACTCAAACTCACGTCCATCGAGTCGGCAATGCCATCCAGCCATCTCATCCTCTGTCGTCCCCTTCTCCTTGTGCCCCCAGTTCCTCCCAGCATCAGGGTCTTTTCCAATGAGTCAACTCTTAGCATGAGGTGGCCAAAATATTGGAGTTTCACCTTTAGCATCAGTCCTTCCAAAGAACACCAAGGACTGATCTCCTTTAGAATGGACTGGTTGGATCCCTTTGCAGTCCAAGGGACTCTCAAGAGTCTTCTCCAACACCACAGTTCAAAAGCATCAGTTCTTTGGCGCTCAGCTTTCTTTATGGTCCAACTCTCATATCCATACATGACCACTGGAAAAACCATAGCCTTGACTAAACAGACCTTTGTTGGCAAAGTAATGTCTCTGCTTTTGAATATGCTATCTAGGTTGGTCGTAACTTTCCTTCCAAAGAGTAAGCATCTTTTGATTTCATGGCTGCAATCACCATCTGCAGNTTTAGAATGGACTGGTTGGATCCCTTTGCAGTCCAAGGGACTCTCAAGAGTCTTCTCCAACACCACAGTTCAAAAGCATCAGTTCTTTGGCGCTCAGCTTTCTTTATGGTCCAACTCTCATATCCATACATGACCACTGGAAAAACCATAGCCTTGACTAAACAGACCTTTGTTGGCAAAGTAATGTCTCTGCTTTTGAATATGCTATCTAGGTTGGTCGTAACTTTCCTTCCAAAGAGTAAGCATCTTTTGATTTCATGGCTGCAATCACCATCTGCAGTGATTTTGGAGCCCAAACAAATAGTCAGACACTGTTTCCACTGTTTCCCCATCTATTTCCCATGAAGTGATGGGACCAAGGCACCAGCAAAACAAGCTCCAGGGGTAGGTATGAGCCACTGCTGTCATCTCAGACTGCAGAGGTAGGATCAGACTGCTGGTGAGGGTTTGTGACCAGCAGCCAACCACTGCTTCTCTCTTTCTGGGAGCCTGCTTGAGCTGTGTACTTGCACACCCCTTATCAAGGGGATAATGGCCAGCACATGCTAAGAAAAGAGACACCAAGCCTCCAAACCAAAAATAGCCTTCATACCAGAAAAACATTAAACCATTCAAGCTACATAGAGAAGCTTCTGTATATAAATAGTTCTTTAAGACTACAGTAGATGATTGTTTCTGATAAACTCACAAGAAAAATATAAGCAAAATGACACAGTAGAGGAACGACTGTCAGTTAATAGACCAGGACAATTCCCCTGAAGGAACAAGTAATGAAACAAACCATTTGAATCTAATAGACATATAGTTCCAAATGGAGGTAATGAAAATACTGAAGAAATTAAGAAAGGATATGGACAGAAATGCAGATCACAGTAGAAAGGACTAGAAACTATAAGGTGGAGCCAAGAAAAATCAGAAAAGTCATTTACTGAGATGAAAACTGAGCTAAAAGCAAAATGAATAATGCAAAAGAAAGAATAAGTGATATGAAAGATAGAATAATGGTCAGTAATCAGAATAGCAGACAGAAAGCCAGATTAGGGGGCAAAAAAATGAAAGCAATATAAGAGACCTATGGGATAATATAAAGTGTGCCTGTCTATACATAATCAGGGTTCTAGAAGGAGAAGAAAGAGAAAGGAGGACTGAAAATGTATTTGAAAAAATTGTTCAGCTGAAAACTTCCAAAATGTAACCAAGGAAACATACATTCAGATAAAGGAAGCACAGAGGGTTCTAAACAAATTGAACCCAAACAGACCTACAACAAGACATGTTAAAATGGCAAACATTAAAGAGGATTCTAAGGGCAGCAAGAGAAAAGCGAGAAGTTCATTGCAAGGAAATTCCCAGAAGGCTATCAGCTGATTTCCTACAGAAACACTGCAGATCAGAAGAGAGTGGCAGAATATATTTAAAGTCTTGAAAGGGAAGATCTGCAACCTAGAATACTCTATCCAAACGTTTATCATTTAGAAAAGGAGGAGAAGCAAAAAATTTCTCAGACAAGTAAAAGCTAAAAAGAATATGGCAACACTAAATTTATCCTACAATAAATATTAAAACATCTCCTCTAAGTTGAAAAGAAGGAAGAAGATATAGGAAGAAGAAAATCATAATTTGAAAGTAAATCACTTAAATTAGCCAGTACACAGATCAAACAGATAGAGGAAAAAAATGTATTTTTGAAATCAATGATAAATGCAAGGAACAGCAAAAGGATAAAGATGAACATCAAAATCATAAAATATAAGGAAAGAGTAAAAAAATGCAGATTCTTTTTTTTTAACAGTGTGTTTGAGCTTTTATTCTTATCAGATATAGGAAGGTGTTAACATACTTGAAAAATAGGGAAACCACAAATCAAAAGCATACAGTAGATTCACAAAAAATCAAGAGAACACAAGCATAAAATAAATCATCAAATCACAAAAAGAAAGAAACAAGGAAAAAATGAAAAATCAATCAGAAAGCAAGGTTCAATATGTCAATAAATATTTGGTTATCAATATTTGGGCAAAGTAATATTATTGTTGTTTAGTTGCTAAGTCATGATGAACTCTTTGCCACCCCATGGATTGTAGCCTGCCACACTCCTCTGTCCATGTGGTTTCTCAGACAAAATTTTTGAATGGGTTGCCATGTTTTTCTCCAGGAGATTTTCCCAACTCAAGGATAGAAACCACATCTCCTGCATTTCACACAGATAATTTACCACTGAGTAGACATCCTTCTTATTCACAGTCTAGATAAAATGTTTTGTTTTTATTAATATTTATTGGCATATCAGTTCATTCTCTGAGTCATGTCTGACTCTTTGTGACCCCATGGACTCTAGCAGGCCTCCTTGTTCATCACCAACTCCTAGAGCTTACTCAAACTCACGTCCATTGAGTTGGTGATGCCATCCAAACATAGTTCCTTTCAAACGTTGTTAGTTTCTTGCTATAAAGCAAAGTAAATCAATCATGCAAATAAATTTATCCACTCTTTTAGATTTCCTTCTGATTTAAATCACAACAGAGCAATGAGTAGAGATCCCTGTGCTAAACAGGAAGCTCTCATTAGTTTTCTATTTTATAAATAGTAATGTAGATATTTCAGCCCCAATTTCCCAATTTATCCATCCTAATTTCCTCCCTTGGTAACCATATCTTTGATCTCTACATCTGTAACTCTGTTTTTGCTTTGTAAATAAGTTCATCTCTACCATTTTTCGAGATTCCACATATAAGCTGTATCATGTGATATTTGTTTTTCCCTTTCTGATTTACTACACACTCTGAATGACAACCTCTAGCTGCATCCATGTCTCTGCAAAAGACACTCTTTCATTCCTTTTTATGATTGAGTAATATCCCATTGTGGACTTCCCTGGTGGCTCACCAGTAAAGCATCTCCCTATAAGAAAGGAGAGACAGCTTCAATTCTTGGGTCAGGAACATCCTCTGGAGAATAAAATGGCAACCCACTTGAGAATTCTTGCCTGGGCAATCCCATGGGCAGAGGAATCTGTTAAGCTACAGTGCATGAGGTCACAAAAGAGTCAGGCACAACGAGATTACAACATGCTGCCTATAAAAGACCCACTTAAGGGAAAAAGACACATGGATTGAAAGTGAGGGGATGGAATGTTTGTATATTTTGGAGATTAATCATTTATCAGTTGCCTTCTTTGCAGTTATTTTCTCCCATTCTGAGGGTGGTCTTTCCACCTTGTTCATAATTTCCTTTGCTGTGCAAAAGCTTTTAAGTTTAATTATGATCCATTTGTTTACTTTTGTTTTCATTTCCATTACTCTAGGAGGTAGGTCAAAGAAGGTCTTGCTGTGATTTATGTCACAGAGTGTTCTATCTATATTTTCCTCTAAAAGTTTCATAGTTTCTGGCTTTACATTTAGATATTTAATCCATTTTGAGTTTCTTTTTTTGTATGCTGTTAGGAAGTGTTCAAATCTTATTCTTATACATGTAGCTGTCCAGTATACCCAGCACCACTTATTGAAGAGGCTATCTTTTCTCTATTGTATATTATTGCCTCCTTTGTCAAAGATGCCAATAGATGCACAGGTTTATCTCTGGGCTTTCTATGTTCTTCCTTTTGTCCATATTTCCATTTTTGTGCCAGTACCATACACTCTTGACTATAGCTTTGTAGTATAGTATGAAATCAGAAAGTTTGATTGATCCAGCTTCATTTTTCTTTCTGAAGAATTCTTTGTCTGTTCAGGCTTTTTTGTATTTCTGCACAAACTACATAATTTTTGTTCTAGTTCTGTGAAGAATGCTGTTGGTAATTTTATGAGGCTTGCGTTGAATCTGTAGATTGTTTTGGGTAGTATAGTTATTTTCACAGTACTGATTCTTGTGATCCTAGAACAAGCTATATCTCTTCATCTGTCTGTGTCATCTTTGATTTCTTTCATCAGCATCTTAAGGTTTTCTGCAACAGATCTTTTCTCTCTTTAAGTAGGTTTATCCCTAGTTATTTTATTCTTTTTGCTGAAACTTATGCAGCTCAATTTCAGAAAGGAAAAAAAAAAAAAAAACACTCAATCAGAAAATGGGCAGAAGACCTAAACAGACATTTCTGCAAAGAAGACATACAGATGGCCACCAAACATATGAAAAGATGCTCAGTATTGCTCACTATTAGATAAACGCAAGTCAAAACTGCAATGAGTTATCACTTCACACTGGTCAAAATGGCCATCATTTTAAAAATCTGCAAACTATAAATGTTGAAGAAAGTGTGGAGAAAATGGAGTCCTCTTTTGCTGTTGGTGAGAATGTACTCTGATACAACCACTATGGAAAACAGTATGGAGATTCCTTCAAAATCTAGGAATAAAACTATTATATGACCTGGCAATCCCAATTCTGGGCATATATCCTGAGAAAACCATAATTCAAAAAGACCTATGTGCTCCATTGTTCATTTTGCACTGTTACAATCACCAGGATATGGAAGCAATCTAGATATCCATTGACAGATGAATTGATAAAGAAGTTGTGGCACATATACACAATGGAATATTACTCAGCCATAAAAATATATGAATTTGAGTCAGTTGAAATGAGGTTGATGAACTTNGCTCAATTCTAATTTTTGTATATACAAATGCAGGCTTGAGAGATGTCCAGTTATAGCCTTTAAGATTGCAATTTAATTGCCAACTTATGCTATTTTTTTCAAGTGATTGTTTTCAAAGCTAGAGATTTCAAAGTCAAAGAAAATTGCCTGTATGTTTCATCATCAGAACCAATGCTAATTTAGCCACGATGTTGACAGTCTATTGTGTACTAAGAAGTTTCTTAGTTCTGTTTCATTATCAGAGCGTGCACTACTAGCCACACTATGTTTCTTTCTGGTGAGCAACTGAAACCTTGGGAGCCAGCAGAAAGGAAATCAGGAAAGGTGCCTTACCAAGGGCAGGCTGTGAAAGGGTGGGACGTTATCACTGNGTACTAAGAAGTTTCTTAGTTCTGTTTCATTATCAGAGTGTGCACTACTAGCCACACTATGTTTCTTTCTGGTGAGCAACTGAAACCTTGGGAGCCAGCAGAAAGGAAATCAGGAAAGGTGCCTTACCAAGGGCAGGCTGTGAAAGGGTGGGACGTTATCACTGACATTGCTTAGAACTGTTAAGAGTATGGGCTTCCCAGTTGGCTATTCTATTGGTAAAGAACCTGCCTGTCAATGCAGGAGACCAGAAGTCAGGGGTTCGATCCTTGGGTCTGGAAGATCCCCTGGAGATGGCATGGCAACCCACTCCAGTATTCTTGCCTGGAAAGTCCCATGGACAGAGGAGCCTGGTGGGTTGTAGTCCATTGGGTTGTAAAGAGTTCGATATGAATGAAGCAACTTTTCATGCACATGCATGTTAAGAGTATGGTAATATTAAGATGTAGTCTGTATATTAGTAGATTACAATATTGTTTTTAAGTAATCTGCAGATTGTGTACCTCTTAATGCCTACACCCCTCGGGGTTCATTATACCAGTTGTGATACACCACTTACCACCTCTACGGGAATAATTAATTGAAAAGAAATACTTATATGTTAATGTAATGGGAGAACTGTCTCTTCTGACTCAACAGAGGAAAAGATTAATATGAATAAGGACAACATGGATTACTCAAGAGATTTGTCGTCCAGTGTGCAGAACATTTATTATGTTCCAGTACTTCAGGATTTTATTTCTAATAGCCAGATATCTTCTTCAGAGCAGTTGTTACCTATCTATCATATGAGTAAATTGAGATTCAGAGATGTAATTTTGCAAATGAGTTATAACTCCAATCTGTAACATAAAAGTTTATAGGTTTTCTGCTAGGCATCATTCATCTCTTCAACAACTACCTCATTTCAAATGAGATACTAGGGAATTCCTTGGTGGTCTAGTGGTTAGGATTCATTGCTTTCACTGCTTGGGCTTGGATTCAATCCCTTTTAGGAAACCAAAAGTCTGCCAGCCACAGCATGACCACAAATAAAATAAAAATGGGATTCTATGAGATAGTGCTTCTATTTTTGGTTAGGTGTAATATGACTTATTTTGTTTGATGATGTCGCTTATGAGATATTTTCTAAACTAGATTCGAGACAGGTTGGCCATCTTGCATACTTTCTTTGATAAAAAGTTCTTGAACTACAGGATTATGAGCTCATCTGCTTGCAAAGTTGTATTTTGGAACACTTTAATTGCGTTAAAAATAACACTGAAATCAAGCTTCAAAATCTGGAGAGTGTACAAAAGTTTGTTAATTTATGAAAGGTAAATTTAATAAGGACAAAAGTATTAGCATATACAGTTCAGGAATCATATCACTTGTCTCCAATTTCTTTCTATTCTTACTTTTGACATTTCCTTGATCCCACAGAAATCTAAAATTTTAAGAAGGAAAATAAAGTCATGATAAAATCTTATAATTACTTCCTTGAGGGCAATTTTGTTTAAAGAAGTACCCAGATGACATCTTCTAACAAAATTAGATCATTTATAGCTCTGTTTTGGGTTGAGTACATCGAGACCTTAGAAGCCAGTGTGAAGAAAAGGAAATCTGACATGGGAAGATCAGGTTCTAGAAAAAACCTGAAATTCTGGTAGATCCAGAAATTTGATAAACTCTACACTTCAGTTTTCAAAGAAATATGCTAAACTTGGATTCTAAAATACTAACTTCATTAAGGTGATGATAACCATAACAATTCTTAAGTGCCTGCTATAAAGGACAGGTACTTTTCTTGTCCTTATAGTAACAATCCAAGAAAGATTTTGTTAATCTTATTACAAAGGAGGTGTAGGGAGGTTAAATAGCTTTTCTAAGATCGTATTTCAAGTAGGTGAAAGTATTTATATTTTAAGTTGCATTTTGTATCTCAAAGCATGATCTTATTCTAGCAGATCTAACTTGTCAAGGACAAATAATCCTGTCAGTATTTTAATGGCCCCAGAAAGCAGGAATTTCGAAAGTGAAAGTCACACAGTCTTGTCCAACTCTTTATGACCCCATGGACTGTCCATGGAATTTTCTAGGTCAGAATACTGGAGTGGGTACCCTTTCCCTTCTCCAGGGAATCTTCCCAACCAGACAGCCCTGAATTTGTTATTCAGGTAGTCAAACTGCTTTTAAGAAAGATGGAAAAGGTAAGACAGAAAAGTTCAAAGTTTAGGCCCTGGTGAGCTAGACACAAGAAGGGTTAGGCTGGATAATAGTTCTTGAGGGAGTGAACCTGAGTTCAGGGCAGATCCAGAACCCAAGAGTGAACTACAGTGCACGTCAGTATATCAAGGCAGAAGCACAGTCTTGGTACTGGCATGGCAAGAATGAAAATACTAGAGGTGTGTGGGCATCTCAACTTCATTTATGGGTTCTAGATTTCAGCAGCTAGCTGGTACGCCTCTGCCTTTGTCAAGATGATGAACTGCTGTGCTGTTTTGTTGTTGTTTTTAATTGTAGGAACTTGAAGTGGAACTCTATGAGTTCGAGGATAGTTGTTTTGCTCCCATTTTCTCTTTTTTCACTTAGCACAGTCCTTGACAATCAGAAGATGCTGAATAAATAATTGTAGATTTTTGGATGGAAAAATCCAAATGGCATGATAATAAGTTAAAGGATCATCACAACCATGAAATGATTTATGAGCCATCATATTTTCCTTTCTGATTAGAATACTGCTGATTCAAAACAATAAAGGAGTGAGGTTCTTCCTGATACACAGAATGAGGCAAGGAAGTAATCAGATCTTGAAATCAACTAAACACCAAATGACTGTTTTTACTTGTTGACTTTCTATGTGGCACCATTATTATCAAATGGTCTTAGTTATCATTTAGTGCTAAATGCACTTATCTTTTATATTGTCTTGGAATGCCCCACGCTTCAAAGTTTCATAAGTACTCTTGGTACAGCCTGGCTCCCCTTCTCCCCCCTTTTCCTCTTCCTTTCTTTTTTCCTTCCTTCCTCCCTATCTCCCTCCCTTCTTCCCTTCTCCTCTCCCCTCCTTCTTTCTTTCCTTCCTTTCTCTTCATTTCTTTTCAAATTTTCTCTCCTTTTTTTACAATTTTGTTGTACCTAATCTACTTGGTTTTATCATTTAGTTTGTATTTCTAGCTGAACTTTTCAGTAAATACTCTCCTCTCTTTTTTTATCCTTATGTACAGTATAGTTCTTTAGTTAGTAGCTTGTCTTTTCTTTGAAGTTTATGAATATGGTCTTGGAGGTTACATGTGAATTTGAATTCCAGAACTTGCATTTATAACTTACGTGGAAAGTTAAGTGTTACAATGATTAATTTCCTCATCTGTAAAAAGAAGAGACAGAATATTTCATGTAGTTTTTCTGTCAGTCCTTGCTTTATTGTTACTTACCAAGCCCCTGCCCCCTGAGAGTTTTTAAATTTGGCTAATGTCAGCAACTGGGTTGCTGAAATTCAAACCCAGTTCATTCAGACTTAAAATCTAATAAACCCTTTCTAATTCACCATACTATACCCTGTATTATAGTTACTTTCTCTGTAGCAGCAGAATGACAAAGCAATGTGCTGATGACTGTTCTTTCCAATTCCTCAAAGGGATTTATTATCTAAAAATATTCTCCCAAATGTTTCACTGATTCTTTTTCTAAATGCTATATGTGTTTTAAACTGTTATGTTCCAAATTAGCCTATATTCTTAGCCTATAAACCTAATTTCTACTCTGAAAAAAAAATTACCATCTAGCTATAAAGAGAATCAATATTAGTTTTCATTAATGTAAAGCACAAACTTATTTATTCCCTAGGGATAAGAAGTGAACTTTTTTCAACAACTGAATAATATAAGGATTTTTCAGGCTGAATTGTTACAGAAGAAAGAAATAGTATACTATACTTTATACTAACAGAACTACAAGGAACTCTATACTGTCACACCCATCATCATCACCATCATCATTATCATCACCACCACCATTTAAACAACAGCTCCAACTTTGATGTGTTAGATAAATTCTACAGTGTATCAAAAGTAACTTGTTGTTAAAACACATAAACATAGATTAGGTACTCATATTTCAAATTATTTACTTTTTAAATTAAAAGTTATTTTGTAAATTATATTCGATAGCAGGTTTTCCCATATCATTGTCATTTATTTGTGTTTTATGCCTTCTTTGGTGAGAAAGAAGTGGAATTACATAAAGGAAGAGTCAGTTCAGTTCAGTTCAGTCACTCAGTCATGTCTGACTCTTTGCGACCCTATGAATCACAGCACACCAGGCCTCCCTGTCCATCACCAACTCCCGGAGCCTACCCAAACTCATGTCTATTGAATCGGTGATGCCAACCAGCTATCTCATCCTCTGTCATCCCCTTCTCCTCCTGCTCCCAATTCCTCCCAGCATCAGAGTCTTTTCCAATGAGTCAGTTCTTCGCATGAGGTGGCCAGAGTATCGGAGTTTCAGCTTCAGCATCATTCCTTCCAAAGAAATCCCAGGGTTGATCTCCTTCAGAACGGACTGGTTGGATCTCCTTGCAGTCCAAGGGACTCTCAAGAGTCTTCTCCAATACCACAGTTCAAAAGTATCAATTCTTCAGCACTCAGCTTTCTTCACAGTCCAACTCTCACATCCATACATGACCACTGAAAAAACCATAACCTTGACTAGACGGACCTTTGTTGGCAAAGCAATGTCTCTGCTTTTGAATATGCTATCTAGGTTAGTCATAACTTTCCTTCCAAAGAGAAAGTGTCTTTTAATTTCATGGCTGCAGTCACCATCTGCAGTGATTTTGCAGCCCCCAAAAATAAAGTCTGACACTATTTCCACTGTTTCCCCATCTATTTCCCATGAAGTGATCAGAGGTATATCCAAAAAACTGAATCTTTACTGTGAATGCCAGTTCCTTGGTTCTAATCCAGCAAAGTAATTTTGCATAATTACCATGTGCTGAAAATTTTAAAGCATATATAACCAATCTCATCTATGTAGATATTTGTATAATCTATAAACACACACATGAGCACAAGAATACTGAGCACTGAGGAATAGATCAGTATTTGAAACACGAGTTATGAAAAAAGCAAAAGAAAATCCTGTTTTTCAGGATTGTTGGAAAGAATTAATTAGACATGATTTTAGCAATGCCATACTTTTAAGGGTATAATAATTTCACATTGACTAAAGAATAATCTTGAAAGTAAATTAATAATAAATGTGGACATTGGATACTGGCAAGTTATTATTTACAGTTTGACTTCATTATGAGCTCCTCACTTAATTATTGTGCTCTCAAACAAGATCTATATTTATTCCTGATGCTTTATTTTGTATTTTATAGTTGCATGATTGTAAAAGTATTTTGTCAAGTTCTTAGCTTGTAAAACTGCCTATCTGATACTATTCAGTGTGTGCTGTAACATAGTTGTAGTAGTACCATTTAAGAAAATTAATGATATTAAAAATAAAGCAAAAATAGAAATCATGGGGTATTCAATTATTAATGATTCTTATTTATTTATATTTTAGAACACAAATCAATTTCACAGTGGCTATTGATTTTACTGCATCAAACGGTGAGTATTACGACTATCTTATAATAAGAATTATCATATGTTACATTAAAAATAAATATTTGCATGAGGTTTAGATGTTTTCTTTCCATATATACATACTTCTTAAGTGCTTCATAAAAAAGTCAGATAATTTTTCTTTTTTTAATGTTATGAAATAGTTTAGGTGGATAAGACTATAAGAAATACAACAAGAGCTCATAATAGTCCCATTCAAATTTATTAACTATTGAAATACTGTCTATTTTGTTTTACTCATTTTTAAAAGGAAAATTTTAAATTTAGTTAAGCTCATTGTGTACTCTTCTCTTTTTCTCCATACATAGCTGTAATTCTGAAGCATGTCTAACTATAATCCTCATTTTTATAGTACTTTTTTGTACATTAATTTATATAAATGTAATTCAAGTACATGAACCTTCACAGTGTGCTTTTCTTTTATTCAACTGTTTTAAATAATTACTTATGCTAGCACATTTATATTTAATTAATTCAGAGGGACCATCAACTAAATCCCATGCTAAGTTTAGAAAAGAAAGAGGAACTAGAGATCAAATTACCAATATTCACTGGATTATAGAGAAAACAACGGTGTTTCAGATAAACATCTATCTATGTTTCATTAACTATGCTAAAGCCTTTGACTGTATAGATCATGGCATATTGGAAAGTTCTTAGAGAGATGGGAATACCAGACGATCTTACCTGTCTCCTGAGAAACCTGTATGTGTGTCAAGAAGCAACAGTTAGAACCCCATATGGAAAAATTGATGGGTTCAAGATCAAGAAAGATGTACAACAGGGCTGTCTGCTGTCACCCTGTTTATTTAACCTATATGCTGAGCACATCATGAGAAATGTGGGCTGGATGAGTTACAAGCTAGGATCAAGATAGGCAGGAGAAACAACCTCAGACATATGGATGATACCACTGTAATGATAGAAAGGAAAGAGGAGCTAAAGAGCTGCTTGATGAGGGTGAAGGAGGAGAGTGAAAGAACTGACTGAAGACTAAATATTTTAAAAACCAAGATCATAGCATCCACCCCTATTACTCCATAGCAAATAGAAGGGCAAAAGGTAGAAGTAGTAACAGATTTCCTCTTTTTGGGTGCCAAAATCACAGCAGATGGTTGACTGCAGCCACGAATTCAGATGATTGTTTCTCAACAGGAAAGCGATGACAAGCCTAGACAGTTTGTTGAAAAGTACAGACATTACTCTGCCAACAAAGGTCCATATAGTCAAGGCTATGGTCTTCTCACACATACAGTTGTGAGAGCTGGACCACAAAGAAGGAAGAATGCCAAAGAATTGATGCCTTCAAAATGTGGTGCTGGAGAAGACTCCTGAAAGTCCCTTGGACACCAAGATCAAACCAGTCAATCTTAAGGGAGATGAACCCTGAAGATTCACTGGAAGGACTGATGCTGAAGCTGAAGCTCCAGTATTTTGGTCATCTGATGGGAACAGAGAACTTGCTGGAAAAGTCCCTGATGCTGGGAAGATTGATGGCAGAAAGAGAAGAGAGTGTCAGAGGATGAGATGGCTGGACAGCATCACCGAATAAATGAACATGAACTTGGGAAAGCTCTGGGAGATGGTGAGGGACAGGGGCGCCTGGCATGCTGCAGTCCGTGAGGTCACAAAGATTTGGACACCACTGTGTGACTGGACAACAACATGGGTAATTTGTATATCAAACATTTTAAGAAAAGACAATGAGTGGAGTTTCAATCTTATTTCAAAGTGACTTTATTTCAACAGTTATTATGTATCATAAAAAAAGAATATCATTATTTAACTTTTACCAAAAGTTGCCATCAGTTTATATATTTATCTAGTTTTTTTTTTTCAAATGGTTATTGTGCTGTAACTCTCACATTAAATTCCCTTTTCTTTCACATTTTTCTCACATTCATTCATGTTTCACAAAGTAATTGAATTTTTAAGTAAGAAAGCATCTTAGAGGTCATTTACTACAGGTGTCATTCTCTTAGGACTTCCCTAGTGATTCATTCAGTATACAATCTGCCCCCAGTGCAAGAGACCACCTGCAATGCAGGAGACCCAGGTTCCATCTCTGGGGTGGGAAGATCTTCTGGAGAAGGAAATGGCAACCCACTTCAGTATTCTTGCCTGGGAAACCCAATGGACAGAGGAGCTTGGCAGTCCACAGGGTCTCAAGAGTTGGACATGACTTAATGACTACTACCACCATCACCCTCATGTACTAAGAAGGATATTCAGATCTAGAAAATCTTTTACTAATAAAATCTCTACCTTGTTAGCAGAGGTGAGGAGACCAAACTATAATATAGCCTACATGGTAAATTTATTCTTCAACATTGTGGCTTCAAGTTGAAGATTTTTACACATATGTTTTATTCATTAAAATATGGAACATATATACCTATAAGTCCAACTGGATTAAAATGCTAGCTTTTGTTTACCAATGAACATTAGCACAAGAGCTAGAAGAACAAGACTGTATTCAATGGAGCAACACAAGCTACTGAAACTCTTAAGAAAATAGACAATCTGAAAAACCTATAATAGAGATTGAATTAGTAATTTAAAACTATCCACAAAGTTTTTGTGGGCCCATGTTTAGATAGCTTCACTGATGAACTCTATTTAAAGAGGAATCAATACCAATTCTTTACAAATTCTTCTAAAAAATAGAAAAGGAAGGAATATTCCTAACTCAATCCAAGAGGCATTACCTTGATACCAAAACCAGATAAAAACATAAGAAAAATCAGAAAACAATACCTTTTATGGATGTAAAAATTCTCAGCAGAATACTAGGAAACTGAATCCAGCAGTACTTAAAAAGAATTATATATTATGACCAATTAAAATTTATCTCAGTAATGCAAGGTTGGCTTAATATTCAAAAGTAAAATAATGTAACACACCATACCAATCGAAGATAATGTAAAGCACACATGGCCACCTCAAAGTTTGACGTATTTTTATAATGTGTCTGTATGTGTGCATGTGTGTGTGTGTGTGTGTGTGTGTGTGTGCGCGCGCACTCAGTTGCTCAGTCAAGTCTGAGTCTTTGCAACCCCATGGACTGTAGCCTGCAAGGCTCCTATGTCCATGGAATTTTTCAGGCAAGAATACTGAAACTGGTTGATATTTCCTGCTCCAGGGGATCTTCCTGACCTGGAGACTGAACCCACGTCTCTTTCATCTCCTGCATTGGCAGGTGGATTCTTAAGGGCTATGCCAAATAAAAACATATAAACTGGAATAGAAAGTGACTTATTAACCTTATGAAGGGAAAATATGAAAAGCTATAGCAAACCTCATTCTTAAGAGTGAAAATCTGGATGCTTTCACCTTAAGATGAGGAAAAGAACAAGGATGTGAGCTCTCTCTTTTTACATTGTACTGGAGGCCAGGGCAATTTGGCAAGAAAGAAATAAAAGATGTCCAGATCGGAAAAGAAGGAGTAAAATTATTTTTATTTGTAGATGACATAATCTTGTTTGTAACACATACAAAATCCTAAAGAATCCACTAAAAATCAATTAGAACTAATAAATGAGTTTAGTAAGATTGAAGGATGAATGATCAATATATAAAAATCAGTTCTTTTTCCATACACTTCTAATGAACAATCTGAAAGTGAAATTAAGAAAACAATTCCATTTTTTAATAATATCAAAAGGAATACAGTACTTAGAAATAAATTTAACAAAAGATTCTTTACCATCTCAGTGCACCAGCCCCAAGCATCCAGTATCATGCATCAAACCTGGACTGGAATATATGATATTATACATGCTTCAATGCCATTCTCCCAAATCATCCCACCCTCTCCCTCTCCCACAGAGTCCAAAAGACTGTTCTATACATCTACGGGGAGGGAGGAGGAAGGGGGTTGAGGATGGGGAACATGTGTATACCTGTGGCAGATTTATGTTGATGTATGGCAAAACCAATACAATATTGTAAAGTAATTAACCTCCAATTAAAATAAATAAATTTATATTTTAAAAAAGATTCTTTACCATCTGAGTTACCAGGATAGTGAGTGCAAAACTTATACCTTGAAATTATATGCTGAAAATTTTTGAGAGAAATTAAGCATGAATATAAGCTGAAAAACATGCCATGTTCATTGATTAGGGAATTCAACATTGTTAAGATGGCAATATTTTCCACAGAGATTATCAGATTCACTGTAATCTCTATCAGAATCAGAAAGATTCTTCAAATTTTTTGAAGAAGTAGATAAGTGACCCAGAAATTCATATGGAATGTAAAGAGATTCAGAAGAACCAAAGCAGATTTGGAAGAAAAAAAAAAGAATAAGCAGGAAGATTCATACTCCTCATTTTCAAAACTTACAATAGTAATTTCAAGGCAGTATGGAGCTGGCATAAAAATATTAATAGATACATAAATCAATGAAATAGAATTGAGAATCCAAAAATAAACCCATGCATCTTAAGTTAACTGATATTGAGAAGAGTACCAAGACAATTCAATGGGAGGAAGTACATCGGCTTCAGCAAGTGGTACTGGCACAACTGAATGCCATATGCCAAAAAAAAATGAGTTTGGACCCTAGCATCATATACAAAACTAATAGAAAATAGACCAAGAATCTAAATGTAAGGGTTAAAATTTTAAAGCTATTAAAAGAAAACAGAGATATATTTTCATGATCTTGGATTTGACAATTGATTCTTAGGTATGACACGAAACACATAGCAACAGAGNTAAGAGAATTAAAAAAAGGAGATACAGACTAGGAGAAAATATTTGCAAAACACTTAGCTGTTAAAATATTGGTATTTAAAATATACGAAGTACTGTCAAAACACCACAGTAACAAAAACAACTTAATTTAAAAATGGTCAAGAATCTAAAAAGACTCCTCTTTAAGATATACAGTGGCTCAGTCGATAAAGAATCTGCCTGCAATGCGGAGGACCTGGGTTAGATAGCTGGGCTGAGAAGATCCCTTGGAGGATGGCGTAACAATCCACTCCAGTCTTCTTGTCTGGAGAATCCAATGAACAGAGGAGCCTGGTGGGCTGCAGTCCATGGGTTCACAAAGAGTCAGACACAACTGAGCAACTAAGCACACAAAGATACATAGATGGCTTATAAGCATATGAAAAGATGTTTCAAGTTATATGTCATTAAAGAATTGCAGGTTAAAGCATCAAGATACCACAATATGACACATTTATAAGAATAGCTAAAATTCAAAAAACAAACTGACAAAAAACAAAACAGAAAACACCAAACCTGAGAAATATTCAATGCTGACAAGAATGTAAAACCATAGGAATGCTCTTCCGTTGCCAGCAGGAACGTAAAATGGTCTAGCCACATTGGAAGATAGTTTGGCTGTTTCTGGGCTCCCCTGATGGCTCAGACAGTAAAGAATCTGCCTGCAATGAGAGAGATCTGGGTTTGATCCCTGGGTTGGGAAGATCTGGAGAAGGGAACGGCAACCCACTTCAGTATTCTGGCCTGGAGAATTCCGTGGACTATATAGTCCATGGGGTGACAAAGAGTTGGACACAACCGAGCAACTTTACTTGCTCAGTGAATTAAATTAAATGTAGTCATACTATATGATCCAACAGCCAGTCTGTTAGGTATTTATTTGGTTGAAATGAAAACTATGTTGACACAAAAACCTACATAACAATCTCCAATTAGTTTGATCCATAATTGCCACCAAATTATCCTTCACTAGGCGACTAAATAAACACACTTCTACATTTATACACATTTATACAATAGAATGTTATTCAGTGATTAAAAAAATTAACTATAAAGCCACACGAAAATAAATGAACGTTTAAAGCATATTGCTAAGTGATAGAGGCCAGTCCATAAAGGGTACCATGAAAAAGAGAAACTTTAGGGACAGTGTTAAAAAGAAAAAAAAAGCACTGGTTTCCAGGGGACTCAGGGATATGGGCATGGATGGAATAGGTGAGGAAGTGGAGGGAGAGGGTGTGATCAGGAGTGAGGGGTGGGGGTTTATAACAGTGAAACTATTCTGTATGAGACTATACTGGTAGATACATGATATTATTCATTTGTCAAATCCACAGAACATTATAGCACAAGGGTGAACCTTAATGCACATGATGGAATTTAGTGACCAGTAATATATTAATATTGGGCTCATTAAACATAAAAATATACCTAATATATTAATGTAAAACATTAATAAATAGGCGAAACTGTATGCAGGGGAGGGCAATATATGGGAACTCTCTGTACTATACTGTCTAGTAAATTTTCTGTAAACTCAAAACTATTCCAACAAATAAATCTGGTAAGGGAAAAAATATCTGATGTGCCTTTGTATGAATAGCATAGAACAGGACAGAGAAAGGTGGAGCATGATAGTGGAAGGGCAAATGAAATATATCCATCATTTNAACCCTGGTCTCCCACATTGGAGGCAGATGCTTTAACCTCTGAGCCACCTATATCCTCTCCCTTTTGAACCTCTCTCCCATCTCCCTCCCCATCCCACCCCTCTAGGCTGATACAGAACCCCTGTTTGTGTTTCCTGAGCCATACAGCAAATTCCCCTTGCTATCTATTTTACATATGGTAATATAAGTTTTCATGTTACTCTTTGTATTTTATTTTTACTGAGAAAAACTGAAGAAACTTTCTGGCCAACCTAATATTCATACCCACTAGGATGAGTATAATCCAAAAGTCAGAAAACAGCAAGTGTTGGCAAATATATGAAGCAATCCGAACCCACCCTCACCTACTGCTGATGAGAATGTAAAATAGTGCAGCCACTTTGGAAAACTCTGTGACAGCTCTACAAGTTGTTACACATAGTTACCATATGAACTAACAATTCCACACTTGGATAATATATACAAGTAAGATGAAAACATGTCCACACAAAAATTTGTACATGAATGTTTATAGCAGCATAATAGCCAAAATGTGGAAACAACCCAGCTTGAGCCATGTCAGAGCCTGTTATGCTAAGGACCTTCGCAGGGAAGACCCTCCCCNTTGGATAATATATACAAGTAAGATGAAAACATGTCCACACAAAAATTTGTACATGAATGTTTATAGCAGCATAATAGCCAAAATGTGGAAACAACCCAAATGTCTATAAACTGATAAACAAGTTTGAAAATGTGGTACATTCATGCAATGGAATACTATTCAGCAATAAACAGGAATGAAATATGGCACACTAAAACATGCTAAACACAGATGAACCTTGAAATCACTGTGCTGAGTGAAACCTAGTGACAAAAGACCACATGTTATGTGATTTTATTCATAGAAAATGTCCAGAATAGGTAAATTAAAGTGACAGAAAATAATCATTGTTTAATTCTGGGCTGGATAGAATAATAAGGGAATGATAGTAAATAGGTACATTTTTTGGAGGTGATGAACATGTTCTAAAATTAACTGTTGATGCTGTGCATATTTGTAAATATACTTAAAATCATTGAATTGTGCATTCTAAATGGGTTAATGTGAGTTATATAAGTTATATCTCAATAAATTTTTTAAAAGATCTTGGTGGTTGTTTAGTCACTGTCATGTCCAACTCTCGTCACCCTATGGACAGTAGTAGCCTGCCAGGCTCCTCTGTCCATGGGATTCTCCAGGCAAGAATACTAGAGTGGGTTGCTATTTCCTTCACCAGTTAGTTAAAAGAATTTATGCAAGTGTAACTTTTTTATGAAGGCATAGTGACCTCTAAAACAAAATCATATAGTTTTGATAATATTCAAGGTTTAAAATATTGCAAAATCTTCAAGCAAAGGGTTATAACTAACACTGAGAGCTATGAAATATACCTAGATTCTTATTCTAGTTTGACCAATTATTACAGTGTAATTCAGGCAAGTTACTTAGTCTGAAAGTCATTTGATATGAAAAACAAGTGGCATAAGCTTGTTGAAAAGGGACTAAGTGAAACATGAAGTAAGTTCATACATGTTATAATAGCATGTATGTTATGTTCTATGCTATTATAATTATTATTGTTATTAGCTGATAACTCAAGTAGCTGACTTACTACAAATTCACTTTTCCACGTGCATTGCTGCTGATATGGAAGTCTGCAACTATGGTCCCAGTTTCAAGAAGTTGCCAAATTCTGTGGTACAGAACACAAAAGTATAAGAGTAGAAGAGGAAAGACAATAAAGGCTAGACTAAATAAGGAAGGTCATCTCATGCATGTGAGACAAAAACTGTAGGAGGAGAAAGTGAACTTCAGGATTGGGTGGCAAACTGAGTGGTAGAGATGGAAAGAAAGATAGCATTAGTGATATAGTGAAGGGTTTGGTCTGGGTGAAGATGCTAGAAAGAGATAGGGAACATTTTTGAATGGATGCAACTGGTCTCTGCTAGGCATGATAGGNGATTGGGTGGCAAACTGAGTGGTAGAGATGGAAAGAAAGATAGCATTAGTGATATAGTGAAGGGTTTGGTCTGGGTGAAGATGCTAGAAAGAGATAGGGAACATTTTTGAATGGATGCAACTGGTCTCTGCTAGGCATGATAGGTGGAGAAGGCAATGGCACCCCACTCCAGTACTCTTGCCTGGAAAATCCCGTGGACGGAGGAGCCTGGTAGGCTGCAGTCCATAGGGTCGCTAAGAGTTGGGCACAACTGAGTGACTTCACTTACACTTTTCGCTTTCATGCATTGGAGAAGGAAATGGCAACCCACTCCAGTATTCTTGCCTGGAGAATCTCAGGGACAGAGGAGCCTGGTGGGCTGCTGTCTATGGGGTCACACAGTGTCAGACACGACTGAAGAGACTTAGCAGCAGCAACAGCAGCAGGCATGATAGGCCAAAGTGTTTAGATATGCTGGGGTACTAGTAGTGCTTTTAAGCTGTGGTTCTCTTACAGAAATAGAATTAGTTGTGTATTGCAACCATTGGGTAACAACTCTGATATTTGAGAGTTGGGTTAAATAATCACTTAGGCAAGTAGAGGCATTATTTATCTGTGGTTCCAGTAGGACTTTGAACAAGAAACAAAAATCTCTGCTTTAGGAAGAGCTGTCCAAAATTGTACCAGGTAAGTTAAACAGACAAGGAAGACTGTTCAGGATTTTTGCAATAGAGACCAAAGCTACAGCAGTGGAAGAAAGAAATTGAACTCTTCTCCTCCAAAACAAAAGATGAAAGTATTTACAAGTGCTGTTGTGAACTAGTGGAAAGGTGTTGAGAGATACTGGAGGCGAAATTAGTCTGTGTGATTAGACCATCTGTGTTTACTGCATGCTCAGTCGCAACCAGCTCTTTGTGACCGTTTGGACTGTAGCCTGCCAGGTTCTCTGTCCGTGGGATTTTTCAGGCAAGAATTCTGGAATCCATTGCCATTTCCTCCTCCAGGGGATTTTTCTGATCCAAAGATCCGGGGATGGAACTCCAGTCTCCTGGTTTCTTGCTTTGCAGGCAGATTCCTTACCACTAAGCCATGGAGAAGCCTTCTGTGTTTACTAATTAGCAGCTATTGAAGTTAGGTTCCTACTCTCCGTAGAGACTAAGCAACAGAGGTGATATTTTTCTTGGTTATTACATTTCAAAGGAATGACTCCCAGGTCCCTGAGAAAGACATTCCTGAACTGTAGAAGATTTATACTTCAAAGGAACAGAGAAAGAATTCACAGAGAAAGAACTCACAATTCCAAGGTTTCTAAAGTAACTGCTCCAAGAAATAAGAAGTCAAGGGCCTATAGTCAGGAGAAATCTTTCTAAAGTTAGTCAAGCTGAAGGAAACATTAGGGCCCATCTTGATCATAAGACACTTTTTTTTTTTTAATTTGTCATGTGACCCTTGAATGCTGATAACCCTTGTAAATATATAAGCATTCACACGATGAATTATCTTTAAACTGAAAATGTTCTGGGCATTGTTATATGCATTATAAACTAAAGGAAGATCTTTACTTTGTTTCTCTCCAGAACCCAAGTGCTTATTTATTACTTTTTCCTTAACAAAAAAGAACTATGCTTTGCAAGTTTCCTTCTTTGGACAATGTTTTAATGTAGAAGTGAGCTTTATGAACTGCTACAAGTCTCATTTAATTTCCATTTTCACTTAGGAAACTAAAGGGACTTTCAGGCTGCCTTTGTGCTAGTAATTAGGACACCTGAACCTGAATCTCAGTGTGTTTGAGTCGTGGTGCATATATCGCTTTCTTTGTCAAGTTCATCTTTATTCAAGTGAGACATCCTAAATTTGTGGATGACTCAGACAATAATAACAGTAGTAGTTAAACTTTCCATTTCTATTTGTTTAGTCATGAAGTCCCGTCTGACTCTTTGAGATCCCATGTGCTATAGCCCGCCAGGCTCCTCTGTCCTTGGAATTTTCCAGGCAAGAATCCTGGAATGGGTTGTCATTTCCTTCTCTTACATTTCTATGGTACTTTATAATTTTTAATCACTTTCACACATATAATCTTAGTTTTTCTTCTCAGTAAACACTGTAGTAGGATTTCTAACAAGAATTTTACAGTTAGTTGTCCTACAAGTAAAGACTTGACTTTCGGCCTTTTTACTCCTATCGCAATGCCTAGTTAGAAACTGAATAATTTTTCAGATCCAGATTTTCAGCATAAATTTGAAAATCATAATGTTCTTCTCTTTTCAAGTGATTAAATTAGGATAGGTCTCACATATTCAATTTATGTTTGCGATACAACTTTAAGAAGGCTCATAATTGTTGAAGCCTATTAACATCAATTGGGTCCTTTGATTATAGGCATACAGAGTCAAGCTAAAGGCATATAGTCTGTTTGTTTTAAATAAAGATTACAATAAAATATGATCAACAAAATTATTTTTATGCTTCTGGGGCTAAAACTCAAGAATTGCCTATGGCATTGACAATGAGAAATAATTTTTGAAAAAAGTCTGATTATCTTTGGGAAATTTTCTACATGTCTGATCTAATTTAATAAATATCTCTATGTCATTGTGCATCCAAAAGAAACTATTGGGTTGACCAAAGGTCTGCTTGGATTTTTCCATAAAATGTTATGTAAAAACCTGAATGAACTTTTGACCAACCCAATATTTAACACATTATGAACGTAGGCAGAAAAACATATTACTGATATTTCAATCTGAAATAGATATCAAGAAAAATGTCTAAAAATTATACCTTTAGCTTGATCTCTCATGTTTTAATTTTTTTTCTGTCATCAGGCAACCCTGCCCAGCCCACTTCTCTCCACTACATGAATCCTTATCAACTGAATGCCTATGGTATGGCACTGAAAGCAGTGGGAGAAATCGTTCAAGATTATGACAGTGATAAAATGTTCCCAGCTTTAGGTTTTGGTGCAAAACTGCCTCCGGATGGAAGGATATCTCATGAGTTTGCTTTGGTAAGAATACATGGAAATAATTGATATTTTGAAAAAAAAATAGTATTTTGATTCTTTTCATAGGTTCACAGTTTATGCTTTAATTACTCATGTAGCAACTTCTTACGACTATAAAATCAGCTCAGTTTTAGTAAATGATTGATTTAGAAGTGTGATATTAATGGAAAAAAGACGAATAGATTAGCAACAAATCTACCTAAAGTGCGTATGATTTAAAACCTATTCTGGTTTTCAGTTGCTACATAACACCTTCCATTATATTCATGATTTGTGGGTCAAGAATTTGAGCTTGATACAAGGAGAATGGTACGTTTGTTCAAGATACCTGGGCCACACCTAGGATGCCTTGATTTGCTAGAGATGGCTGGAATTGTTCTACTGGAGCCATATATCTTTTCTATTCTGACTGTTGGTTGGATTCCTCAAATTTTCTTCATGTCGTATCTCCTGGAGCTAGTACATCCACTAAGATGTCTCATTTGCTTATGACTAATGCCTACAACTAGGATGGCTGAAATACCTGGATTCTCTAGGCATCTTTCCTTCTTTCTACATACAGTTTGTCCATGTGGTTTTGTGGGCTTCATCACAGTGTAGTGGTCTCAAGGTAGTCGTATTTCTTACACAGCAATCAGCTTTCTCAGAGTGGATATTCTAAAAGGCTGGGGAAGAATCTTCAAGGACTTAAAAGTCTCAGAAAGTTATTTTTCCTACATTCCTTTTTGCCAAGCAAGTCACTAAATTCAGCCCAGTTTCGAGGTAGTAGAAGTAACCTTCACCTCTCAAGGGGAAGGGTATCAAAGAGTGAGTAGCTATCCTTATTCTTCCATCTTCCAAAATGTCATTTCTTTTCAAATATAAAGGATCAATGATTGGTAGAATTATTATTTTTCAAATGTAAAGCAATAATTATAGGTATAATTAATTATTGCTTCAATATAATGAAATAGATATGACTCAAATATTTATCTAATTAATGTTTAATTTACATAAATCCACTCCTGTTCTATGGTTACAAATAAGCAATGTACTGTATTCTACCTTTAAAATAAACTTTACACAGATAGTGCTTATAGGCCCAATCAGCCTTATTCTCACTTGCATTTTCTNGAAGTAACCTTCACCTCTCAAGGGGAAGGGTATCAAAGAGTGAGTAGCTATCCTTATTCTTCCATCTTCCAAATGTCATTTCTTTTCAAATATAAAGGATCAATGATTGGTAGAATTATTATTTTTCAAATGTAAAGCAATAATTATAGGTATAATTAATTATTGCTTCAATATAATGAAATAGATATGACTCAAATATTTATCTAATTAATGTTTAATTTACATAAATCCACTCCTGTTGTATGGTTACAAATAAGCAATGTACTGTATTCTACCTTTAAAATAAACTTCACACAGATAGTGCTTATAGGCCCAATCAGCCTTATTCTCACTTGCATTTTCGGATAAAAATAATGGGAAAAACTATGTGGGAGTGGTTAGATATCATTTTGGAAAAATATTAAATTTTCCTAATAGAAATGCCTCCCTGCTTTACTCTATATATTGTGAAATTAAAGTCTTCTGTGCCCAGCAATTTTTGTAGGTATTTTTTGTTGTTTTTATTCTTATTACAAAAATAATGTGTGGGATTTTTTTTTTTTTAGTTCTGCAAGAATAGAGAAATAAACAATTCAATTATTTACTAATTACTGAGTATCAAGCCAGGTACTTTATGCTCATTTCTTGTACAATGTTCATAAAATTCTTGTCTGATAGGTATGTCATGAGATGAGTGACACATCACACTACTGTCAAGAGCCACTCATATTAAATACAGTGAAAAGAGTACCCCCAGGAGTTGTATAACTTAGCCCAGAGTCACAGAATTTAATCAGGTTTCCAGAAGACAGGACCTGAACCCAGGTCAGTCTTATTATAGAATCTTTGTTCTTAACCACTACTAAACCATATTTTATAAAAGCATCTATAATAATACCACTTCTTAGATATGTCCTTTATGAGCCCCATTATGTACACACACATACACACACACTTCCAGAACCTCCTATATGATGAGACTTTATCTTCTTTAATATATTTTAAGAGTTGTATTTTAATTTTTTTCCCATATGTATTCTTGATTTTTCTGTTCCATCACTCCCATTTTGGGAAAGGTTGCTGGAGGTTTTAATTTTCTTCTGTGAAATAGCCCATATGCTACCCCCAATGTCATATAAAAAATGAATATCGGTTGCGATTTTGTTGTGTCCTAGAGAATTTAAATTTCCCAGAAATTTATGACCACAAAAATCGTTCATGTGATCCTATGTCTTGTGTGCCTCAGGAAAAAGGTCCTGACTATTTTGAAGCTTAAGAAAGGAATAATAAAAAATAATAACTATGCTAAACTAAATTATATTAATTTTCCTTCCACAAGTTTTTCCTCACCTTTGTGTATGATTTTTTTCCGTTTGTTATCTAATTCTCTCCTTTTCTGCTTTTCCTGCCTCCATATTCGTTCCTTACAACCAAACCTATACAAAGGAGAGACTTTTTATTATTTGCATCTTAAATGATTCTTTGAACCGAACTCAAATGTTTATAGAAGGTCGCACTCTAAATTTATGAAAAATAGTTTCTAAAATTGGTGAAAGTGATCATGATAATGCTTCATCTTTAATTTTACTTAATAATTATATGATTTTAACTTTTTTCAAAGCACTTTTTCTTGAATAAGACAGACAAAGGTTAAGTAGGTCTTTGGAGAGATAGTATTCCATTTAATTTTTGTGTTAACTTCATCCTAAATAACTGCAATATATAACTGTAGATGCTGAAAATGGCAAATAGAAAAACTTCGGTCCATGTCAGTCTGGCAATTAGTGTACTACCTAGTGTTACCAAACCCTCATATTTCCATGGTAAGAATTTGTGATATATATTAACAACTGTTAATGTTTATCAAACTGAATTCAAATAATCTTTCAGATAGCAAGGGAGGTGTCTCACTATTCACACTGTTCGCTGAACCTGGGGTAGGTANTTTCTATTCAAAGCAGCAGGCACAGCTATTTGGGTACTTCTCTCATACAATAGCCACACTTATTTATTTTCTTCAATTCTTTTGTTCCCAATGAATTATTTATCAGAGTTTTGAGGTATGAAAATTCATCATTTCCCCCTCTGACTTCTTGAACTAACTAAAAAATATATGCAAGAGTCACTCAAATATAAATCAAAATGTAAGTTTTATTAATAGTGGTTCAGAATTAGAGAATCTAAGTTACCCTGTGCACAAACTCAGACTTCTTGTTTCTTTTCTGCCCCCAAATTAAATGACCTCACCTTTATGTCAAGGCCTCCTCTGGACAGGAGCAGAGCCTTGCCTATTTATCATACTACAGGGAGAAATTGCCTTCAACCTGAGGATAGAGTACTCCAAAAAGAGATTCAAGGTCAGTTCCATCTCCCAATCTTAGTTATCCTATGAATCACTCTTCTCATGAGGAAGAGTGAGTGAAGATTATAGACATAAGGAATTTGACTTCCCATAGAATTCTGTCCTGGGAATTAAAGTGAAATTTTCCTCTGGCAAGCCTATAAACAGGGAATTAGGGTCCTGAAACACCTGATTTTTGTTTTCACCCTGATGGAAGAAAATTTCTGAGTTACATTCAAGTTGTATTATCTTATTAGGGGAGCCTTTTTCTAACCACTTCCAAATCTACCATAAGTAAGTTTATGTAATATGCATATAAATTAGTAGGAAAAGACTGAAGTAAAACTTGCATATTTTCTCAGTTAGCTACATAAATCCAAAAATTACATGTATTTCAACCAAGAGATTTACATAGGCAAGAAATACAATATATTGCCATCTATTCTTTGAAAGTAGAGGAAATATAAATTAACTATTAGATTAATGAGTATTTAAATGTGTTATTTCTGAATTTCAATGAGAATAATTTAAAATTTTCTGTATAATTTTTCAAAGCAGAATTTCTTTGTCCTTAAAATGCAACAAGTCAATGTAGTATCCGTGTAATTGCCTTGATCCAAGCTTAGGAGAGGGGGGGAAAGTATAAGGGGTTCTAACGTCATTTTGTCTCCCAAGGCTAGAAAGAAATACAGGTCTGTTTCTTATACATCTTTTTTCCAGAGAGGGGCTCAGGTGGTAACTGGGGCTTATGATTTCAGGCTCCTTGAGGACCAGATGATCTGAAAAATTGAAGGATGAACATTTCCCTTCCACCACTTACATGCCGTTTCTTTTCTTCTTGCTCTCAAATGTGTAGTTTCCAATTCTGCTACCTGCAGCCTTTTAACCCAAAAGACATACTGAAAAGTGGGTGATATTTTTATAGCATCTCATTCTAATACGTTGTTGCCTGAATAACTGCCATTTTCTTTAACTGAAATGAAACACTCACAAAGACCAATGGAGATTGTAGAGGTCTGTGGAAGGTGAGGCCCAGAACATCATTTAATTTTTGTTGTCTATTTTTGAGTGAGTATAGGGTAATCATTATGAGTTATTAGCAAATTAGGAGAAAATAATATAGGAGAAAATTCTCTAATTGCTGACATGTCACCATCAGTATTCATTTATGTCTCAAAGTAATATGAAAATTTTGAAAACAAACCTAGAAGAAAAAAGAAATTAATTATTGAAAATATTTGAGTATATTAAATTTTCCTATTTAGATCCCTAATAAATAGGAGAGAAAAATAGTTCTTTTGTATTTTGAATAATTTAATTACCTTGTTAATGGAAATTTATACAATTTACTAAATATTGACATATATTACATATCTAAGCAGATTACTGGATGATGGTTCGCTATCAAATTATGTGTACTGGCAATATTTCACCCCAGATATTTATTCCTGAAAACATGTAGAAAAGTAAAACTTAAAAAACATGTTGTTAAAAAAAAAAGCATAACGATATAAAGAACAATTTGATGGTTGCCAGAGGCTTGCCAGGGTTGGAGGTGGGTGAAATGGGTGAAGGAAGTCAAAAGGCACAAACTTCTAGTTATAAAATAAATGTCATGGGGAAGTAATGTACAGTGTGGTGAGTATAATTAACACCATGTTGCATATATGAAGGCTGCCGAGAGAATAAACTTAAAGTTTTTATCAAAAGAAAAAGAATTTATAATCATGTATGGTCAGTTAGACTCATTAAGGTGATCATTTCACAGTATACACAAATAGTTACTGCTAAAAATAATATAATGTTATTTTGCAGTTATACCTCAATCAAAAAAAATAGGAAAAACAGTAAAATATTTTTAACTGAAATGCATTATCCAAGCACTGAAGAAAACAGTGAAAAGGTGAGGACTATATTCTAGTGTTTTTTAGAGGGCAAAAAGCAAACAGTTGGCTTGCAAAAGCACAATGGCTCTCTGGAGTCTGGTGAATATCATGTGTGTACAAAATGAGTTACTAGTAAGAGAATTATACTTTAGCTACAAATTAGCATTCCTCATGTAATTAGTTATTTACAGAATTCTCACCCAAAAACATTAAACTCAATTGCAGCATACCAATTGCTGTATACCAGCAATTCTGTTATATCACAGCATTCCCCAAAACAGTTGAACTATGTAATGTCAAAATTATTTTTAACCAATGAAAAAAATCATACCTCAGAGAGATATGATTTATCCAGTCAATAAAAGATGCCTTTTTGTTTTAAAATCTATTCACAAAAAGATTACAGACAATATGATTGCATAGTTTGTTGTAATTTCAAAGAGAATAAAGTTCAAATTGTTATTGGAAATTCCATAATGATTAGTACCAAGTTTCTTAAGTTAGAAAAAAAAAAAAAACATTAAAACTGAATGAATTAGCCTCATTTGATGAATCTATCATGTAAGCATGTAACCCAGAGTTGAGAATTTTTAGGATGGGAGATGTACCTAAAGACTTTTACACTGTATAGGTTCTCCTCACTTTTCAAAGCATCACATGAGTTCTTCGCTTGCTTTCTTCATTTGTAAAATTGACATTCAGTTAAGTTTTGGGGAAGAAATCACTGAGGAGATGAAAGGATCAGAAAGCTTTCTGTCTTTACATAGGACATTTTGTTACTTCATACATCTTGATTTCCTTATTGCCTACATTGTTAGAGTATAATGGCTAAAATGCTTTGGATAAATTATCCTATTTTATTTTCAAGCAATGGTTGAATTGGATGGAGATGATGTAAGAGTTTCCTCCAGAGGAAAATATGCTGAAAGAGACATTGTGCAGGTAAGAAATTTGATGAAAATTATTTATTTTGTTCATTGTGAAGAGTCCATGTCAGTTCTGATTTGTAAATGAACAGCTTAAATTGAAATCAAACCTCAGGTTCTGTTTAATTTAGGCAGATGATTATGAGATGCATGTTAAGTAACAGGGCTTAAAATAAGAACCCAATTACTTTCCCCTGTACTTCATGTTCACCACATATAAAACAGAATTGTTAATAAGTATCTTTTTTTTACTTTATTATTACCAGAAAATATCATTGAGGTCTTTAGTAAAATTAAAATTCAGAAACACAACAGACTTTTAATTATGTTTATTTATTTTTTGCTCCTCAATAAAGATTTAAAATATTTTAAAATAGCTGATACATATTAAACATAACTAAACTTAGTAGAAACAAACCAAAAATGTAAAATTTTTTATTTTTCTCATAGATTATTGCTAGAAAAGTAGAAAATTAGATCTTAGAATTATATATAAATATAAAAATTATATAAAGGGTATGTGTTAATATAGCAATATATAATAATAATTTGTATAATAATGTAATAAAATATAGCATAATAGTAGATTATGTGTTTCTATGTATAAACATATATATACACATAATTTATAATTCTGTTGGAATAAAGAAAAATACTTAACTGAAGTCTAGTATTCTGGGAAGGAATAGAAAGAAAAGAATCAGTTTAACCAAATTTTAACCAATACAGTTTATGATTGAAGCAATGGAGTTAAATCAATTAAACTGCTGCATACTTTAGAGTGTTTATATCTTTTAGGATGTCCGAAACAAAAAGACTGTGAAGTACACCTTTTAAATAGGAAATGGAAGTCCCTGTTGCAATTTGAGCACAAGATTTAAAAGTTTTGAAAGTGCAAATAATAGAATTCAATTTGTCTCCTAAATAATTACTTATATATTCACCCATAATATAGTCATTAAGAGAATCCATTTGGAATCTAATAGACTTTGGTTCAAATCCTGGATTGTCCTTTGTGATAACTTGGACAAGCTTTCTAAATTTCAGTGTTCTAGCATTGTTGTAAAGATATAATCATTAATGTATATAAAATACATTACTTAAATAACACTCAATAAAATGCAACAAAAATAATTTTTAAAATTAGAGATGGAAAATAATATAAAATAATCCATAAATATAATAAAAAGATTAATTTTGACAAGTACAAATGCATTATTCTTTATCAGTCAGCAAAGTTGTTTTAAGATAGAAACATCTATATAACAATTTTTTAAGGAGACAATTAAATATGATTTCAACTTTTAACCTAATGTTCACATTAGGTTAAAAAGCATACACACATGAATAATTTGTTTAAAAGCATCTGACCAAGGGAACATGGTGATGTGGTCATCTAAGAATCCCACAATGTTTGGTTTTTATAATTAGACACTTTATTCACCTTAACCTGGTTAGCATAATTATAGATCCAGGTAATTGCACTTTTTTTCTAAAAGTCTCTCCATAATATTTGGTTCACAATTTCCTTAAAATCAAATTACTGCAAGGAATTATAATTTTGAAGTCCCTTAAAATGTGTTATATTTCTGTTTTAATACATTTTTACAAAGATAAAAGAGTCAACTTCATCTTTCATACTATCATCCAAATGATGCTTAGAGAAAATTGACATTACTCTCTAGCTTAGAAGGTAACTGCTTCCCAGGTGGTGCTAGTGGTAAAATATCTGCATGCCACACAGGAGACACAAGAGATGTACGTTTGATCCCTGTGTGGGGACACTCCCCTGGAGGAGGGAATGGAAACCCACTCCAGTATTCTTGCCTGAAAACTCCATGGACAGGGGAGCCCACAGACTACAGTCCATGGGGTTGCAAAGAGTCAGACACAACTGAGCACACACACACATTAGAGATTGCTCATAGCACTAAGATTGCCTTTAAGATGACTAATATATTACGTAGTGACAGCCAAGTTTTTTAGTTATTTTATTTATAAAACAAAAGTTCCCTTGATCATGAAAGTCTTTCATCTCTAATTGGATTTGCTACATTGGACAGAATACTGAGATAGGACTCAGGTCTACGAAATCATAATGTTGTCATTCTGATCTTGAACAAGTCAATAAATTTCCCTTGAGCCTGTCTTTCATTATCTCCAGACTCCATCTTCATATATATATATATATATATATATAATGCATAAATGCATTAGAACAGCAACACAACACATTTTTAGGACTTAAAAATATATATATATATATATATATTCTCATTTAAAAAGTCAGAATCTTGAGACTAATATATCATCATAAAGTGACTCTGAGGTCACCAAAGATTTTGAAGGCACCTGATGACATATAGCTAAAGACTCAAGGAATTGACTCAAGCTATTCTACCATATAAAGCTGAACTGAAAAAGTCATGAGATGTTACAGATACTGAACAGGATCTTCCCAGAGAATTAGTAGCATCCTGAATGACAATGGCATCTTGACTTACATGTCTATATTTATTTAAAGATATTTGATGAATCCTTTTCTAATCTTATGGAGAAGTTCCTAAATGCTGATTATCTTTTAAAAATAGTTTGCAGGGTAACCATTTACATATCACATTGTATTCAAGAAGAATTAGCATTTTTTCTCTCCCCTTAATTAAAATCTCATAACATTGCATAATAACAGGTTTCCTGGTTCTACCATTCACCAAAACATTTTTAAATGAGTTATTTTTAAGAATAGAAATATTCTTGAATATTTATACTATTGAGGTTGCAAAGACACACGAAGAATAATATTGTCAATCTTCCTACCATCAGAAAATATCTAAGTCATCATAATCAGTGCAGTAAACACTGGTGGTTAAAATAATGTCAGAAAATAAGATCCATTTAGGCTGTCTTAACTTTTTGCTACTTTCAGTTTCTTACACATTGCTAATCAAGTTAAGACACTCCAAATGATATCCCAAATTTCTTAACTGTAAATGGTAGAAGGTAGCTGAGTTCCATAGAAAGTTGGGAGTGGTAGATGGGATTTTTATTATTATGTCAAATATTAAGTGGCACCCAACTTCTCCATTGCTGTTGCTTTTCAGTCAGTCATGTCAGACTTTTTGCGAGCCCATGGACTGCAGTACACCAGGCTTCCCTGTTCTTCACTATCTCCCAGAGACTGCTCAAACTCATGTCTGTTAAGTGGATGATGCCATCCAACATCTCATCCTCTGTCATTGCCTTCTCTTTCTGCTTCCTATCTTTCCCAGCATCAGGGTCTTTTCCAATCATTGGCTCTTCAATTCAGGTGGCCAATGCATTGGAGCTTCAGCATAAGTCCTTCCAGTGAATATTCAGGGTGGATTTCCTTTAGGATTGACTGGTTTGATCTCCTTGCTATCCAAGGGACTCTCAAGAGTCTTCTCTAGCACAACAGTTTGAAAGCTTCAGTTCTTCAGCGCTCAGCCTTCTTTACGGTCCAACTCTCACATCCATACATGACTACTGGAAAAACCATAGCTTTGACTATACAGAACTTTGTTGGCAAACCATGTCTCTGTTTTTTTAATATGCAGTCTTGGTTTGTCATAACTTTTCTTCCAAGGACCAAGCATCTTTAAATTTCATGGTTACAGTCACCATCCACACTGATTTTGGAGCCCAAGAAAATAAAATCAGTCACTGTCTCCACTTTTTCCCCATCTATTTGCCATGAAGTGATGGGATCAGATGCCATGATCTTAGTTTTCTGAATGTTGAGTTTTAAGCCAACTTTTTCACTCTCTTTCATCTTCATCAAGAGGCTCTTTTCATTCCTCTTCACTTTCTGCCATAGGGTAGTGTCATCTGAATATCTGAAGTTATTGATATTTCTCCCAGCAACCTTGATTCCAGCTTGTGATTTATCCAACCTGGCATTCTGTATGATGTACTCTGCATGTAAGTTAAATAAGCAGGATGACATTATACAATCTTGATGTATTCCTTTCCCAATTTGGAACCAGTCCATTGTTCCATATCCAGGTCTAACTGTTGCTTCTTGACCTGCATACCGGTTTCTCAGGAGGCAGATAAGGTGGTCTCGTATTCCCAAATTTAAAAATTTTCCACAGTTTTTTGTGATCCACACAGTCAGAGGCTTTAGCATAGTCAATGAAGCAGGAGTAGATGTTTTTTCTGGAATTCCCTTACTTTTTCTATGATCCAACAGATGTTGGCAATTCAATCTCTGGTTCCTCTGTCTTTTTAAAATCCAGCTTGTACATCTGAAAATTCTCTGTTCATATACTGTTTGAAGCCTAGTTTGAAGGATTTTGAACATTACCTGCCTACTATGTGAAATGAATGCAATTGTGTGGTAGTTGGAACATTTTTTTGCATTGCCCTTCTTCGCGATCAGAACGAGAATTGACCTTTTCCTTTATGTCAAATCTTAAGTGACATCCATCTTCTTTATATAATAATAATACTTAATCATTTATTAAGTCCTTCATATGCTAGGCAGGCTAAGAGCTATAACATTACTTCACCTTGACCTTATGAGACAAGTACTTTGGTTACCATATTTTATTTTTAAAAAAGATGAAGTTTTATCTTTCTTGTCCATACTCACATAGCTAGTAAGAAGTAGTGAAATGAAAGTGATAGTCGCTCAGTTGTGTCCAACTATTTGCGATGCCATTGACTCCAGCCCCCCAGGCTCCTCTGTCCATGGAATTCTCCATGCAGGGATACTGGGGTATCCTTCGTCAGCGGATCTTTCCAACCCAGAGATCAAACACAGTTCTCCTGCATTGTAGGTAAATTTGTTACCATCTGAGCTACCTGGAAAGCCCAGTAAGAAGTAGAATCACAGTGTAATCTTGAAATTTCTTATTCTAAAATATTTAACAAGTATTTTGTATATCTTTGATTCTAAAACCTAAACGTAGCATTTAAGAGAATACATGGCCTGACTCTAATCTTCCTTTTTAGCTATACACAAACACAAGCAAACACACGTGCCCCACTTTGCCCAGGCCAATAGGACAATTAATTGTCTTTGCATCACCCATTTCTGTGGTTCTGCTCTTATTTTCTCTTGTCATTTTACCTGGAATACACTTCCCCCTCATTGGGCTGATTAAAACCCTGCATTTTGAAATTTCCCAGTGTACACAGCCTTTTACAAAGCTCTCCCTCTGAACACTTGAATAAATTTCCCCATTCTTTCACTTTATTAACGTATTACTTTATATCTTCCTCAAAATACTGGCCACTTTGCCTTTTAATGTTTATAAATAAGGACACTGAAGCTCAAGATGGAATGTTAACCAACTTGTGAAAAATTATTTAGGTCACAAGTCTGTAGATCCAAAAAGCCTGCAGAGTTCTGATTCCAAAATCTTTTCTGTTATAATGCATCCATTCTCCTAAAAGGCCAAATTATAATTAAGATTAGAAAGATCTATTCCCCTTTTCATATGACTGTAGTAGTTAATGTATAAGAGATCAGTTTGAATTTAATTAATATTTCTGATACATACAACTATCTGATCTTGGGGTAAGTTAATTAAACTTAAAGTTTTTATTTTCTTCTTTGTAAGTTCATAATATGCTTATAAGAACTAAATAGATAATTATACTAAATCACACAACAGAAAGCCTCCCAACTGCCAGTTGCTCAAAAAATTAATATCAGTATCAGTTATTATTGACAGTATATTAGCATAGTCCAGTGGGAAGGCATTTTTATATCATTATTTCCTAGCAGGTGTACCTTGACATATGACATTGTAGTCAGTCTTATGTGTGATTATATTCATTGTCTCATGATTCACTCTCATATGGCTATAATATAAACAGCATGCAGGATGAGATTCTATTGTTATTATAAAACTTAAGTGAGTCATTTTCTAAATCAATATATGTAAAGGTTTTCCATTTGTTTACTTGCTTATTGCTATGGATTGAATATAATGCAGTATTATTTATCCTGGCTTCATTCAGCTTCTATCCAGCCTATCATTCCCTTAAAAAATATATTTAAATCATATCTTCCATTAAAAGGTAAATAATAACCTTGAAGGCTTAGACATGAAAAGCTCTAATGGAGCTCTGCAAAGTAGGAACAAATAAATTGAACAGAACTGCAGTTAAAAGCTCATTTGCCCAAACTGATTTAAACTTTTTTCACAAATAAGCAAAGTTAGCTGTTAGAGCAACTCTGTAGAACACTTTCCTTATTCTGGATATAAGTATAAAATAAAGATGGAGAGTATCAAGGATATGGTATACTTCCACTGAATAGAATGCATTTATTGGTATTCTTTGTATGAATGTGATAAATTAGTTCAAAGTAAAAATTGATTTGTTCCTCTAACCTAAACAGTTTAAAGGTCCAAGTTAATTTATGGTACTAGTCAGTGACCAATATACATTCATAAATGTGTATGTGTTATTTTGAACAGGAGGTCCCTAGGTATAGTGATCAGAAATAAGTGATTACAAGGGATAGTAAACAGAAGGGTCTGATAAGTTGAATGGAAAATTGTTACTGTAGAAGTATATGAACAATTAGTCCAAGAAGAAAGAGAGTATAATTTTGTCATGAATAGTGTGAGGTTCAACATTGATAAGAGGTAAAGGAAACAGAGTCACTTGTCATTTTCATGTCTAACTTAGGGAAGTGCTTCTTGACTTATTAAAGAGTTGTATGTTCCTTTGGAAAGGATGAAATAATTTAGGCTAGTGAGTAGAACATTCTCAGCCATCTTTTTCTCCGCTCCCAACACACATATGGGATGAGGCATACTCCTGTTCATAATATCACAGGGACTCTTAACTCAGGGGCAAGGTCCATACTCAAGGGACATATCAGTATCTGTGCCCACATTTAATAAACATAAATTAAATGAGATATATACCTCCCTGCTTGGTTGAAAACTAAGATTTCTTTCTTACCCATTATCTATGAACATGTTTTAAGGGTAAGTAGAACTGTATGTATTGTGCAAACAATGATTTTGAATCTTAGTTTTGACATTCCAGAGTGTCATAACATTGTTAAAAATAAATTTATATTTACTTCAATAAAAATTTAACACATCTTACAGCATTTGCTGAAAAAGTGGAAAAAACAGGATGTTTTAATAACAAATAGATCAAGAATTACATTTTTTAGATTATGGTACTGGTACCTAAATTTGAAAGAGAGAAAAACTTGATAAAAAAAAAAAATCTCTTGTAAAGTTTGATATGAGTGTAAACAAAAGACTAGAAAGAAAAGAGTCCAATATTTATATTGCATATATAGATGTATAAATTAATGAATAGTAATAATAATGACTCATACATATTATTAGCTTAAAACTGTTTTAAGCACTTATTTGTTGATTTTTTTAATATAACAACCAGATGATGAAGGTATTATTATTATTATCATCTTCATTTTATAGAAGAGGAAACTGAATGACAGTAGAAAATAACTCGCCCAAGATCATGCAGCTAATAAGCAGCAGGACCAGCCTCTGCACCTGGGGAGTCTAATTCCAGAGTTTGTGAATTGAGGGAATAAAAAGATTACTAAATTTAGCTTTTGTGGTCTAGGAAGAGCTTCCCTAGTGGTTCAGATGGTAAAGCGTCTGCCTACAATGTGGGATACCCGGGTTCAATCCCTGGGTGGGGTAGATCTCCTGGAGAAGGAAATGGCAACCACTCCAATATTCTTGTCTGGAAAATCCCATGGATAGAGGAACATGGTAGGCTACAGTCTATGGGGTCGCAAAGAGTAAGACAAGACTAAGCGACCTCACACATGGTCTAGGAAAAAAGTCAAAACCAAAATAAAAGTAAGTATAAGAGCAAAGTTGAGGTAAAGGAAAGACACAAGCAGATAAGGTCTCCCTCTGCCCTAGAGAAGAATCAACTATTTGCCAGAGTGTTGCCATTTCCATGAAATATAGGTATTAGCTATAGATGGTTAAAAAACTGATCTCCCATAAAACAGATATAGACATATGCTTCCCAGGTGCTGCTAGTGGTAAAGAACCTGCTTGCCAGTGCAGGAAACATAAGAGACACAGTTAGATCCCTAAGTCAAGAAGATGCCCTAGAGGAGGCCATAGAATTCCACTCCAGTATTCTTGCCTGGAAAATCCCATGGGCAGAGAAGCCTGGTGGGCTACAATCCATAGGGTTACAAAAAGTCAGACCCAACTGAAGTGACTTACATGCACACAGGCAACCAAACCATTACTAAATGTTTGTTTTTAAAATAGCATGACTTTTAAAATAAGATATTTTTTCTCATCAGTCCTTCACTGTGTTCACCTTATAGTGTCAGAGAGAAAATAAACCTAACTTTGTTTGCACCTCTTTGCTTTTTTGTTAAAAATGTCATCCTGTCCAAATTAGATAATGACTTTACAAACATTCATATATGCCTCTTTCTTTTCTCAACTGAAGATTATATTTACTCTGTCAGTATTTTTCTCATCCTTACTTAGCTACCTTTAAGTTAAGAGAAAGATTTGTCACCNTGTTAAAAATGTCATCCTGTCCAAATTAGATAATGACTTTACAAACATTCATATATGCCTCTTTCTTTTCTCAACTGAAGATTATATTTACTCTGTCAGTGTTTTTCTCATCCTTACTTAGCTACCTTTAAGATAAGAGAAAGATTTGTCACCTTCTATCACATTTCTAAAAGTTGTGCTGTTTTCCTCTTGGTATCATAGCAGGGTAAAATTATGATCACATAAGTATGCTTCTGTCTGTAGTCTGCTTTATATTAAAAAGAAAGAAGTAGTTTTCTGATTTTCCTTAAAAGATATTGCTTTCACCATATAAATGGTATTACATTTGCTATTTAATTTAACATTTTAACTTGCCTTATCTATCACAAGTATCTGACTGGTTTAAAGTCTGCTCCCTAATAACAGTTGTTTTCTGAAAGCACATCTTGAGTAACTGCTTAAATCAAAAGTAAATTTCTCAAAATAAACTTAAAGTAGTTATGTATGAGATGAGAGTGTGCTCACTCCCTGATTCTCTGGGGGAAAAAATGATTTAATTTAAACTTCAAAACATGATATTTAAAAGTTGTTCAACTTCCTGAAATGTCTTCACTGTGCCTTTTCTCCAAAACCTAAAATTACTGCATGCCCAAACTATCACAACATTACCAGTTCTCAAGTTGCTTTCAAGAATCATCATGTCTCTAAGGCGAAACTGAATTACTGCTCTCAAACAGCACAGTGTTTTTTTTTAAGTAACCTTTATAACAGAGAACAGAATCAAGCAATCTGTTGTCAGAGTATTCAGTGATACAAATTCTCACATGATTGTTTATATAAAGATAGAGCAATCATTTTTATGTATTGTAAAAATAATTTTGATATTTGGTATACATCACAAAATCTATGCTGAAGTTTTCCAATTGTTTATTGTTTGCCTTTCCAAATAACATAAAAATCAAGCATATTTCAGTTTCATACTAATGTGAACTGTATAAATTTTTCATTCATTTCCATGTGATTTGATGGTCTGCTAATATAATTTAAAATACTTAATATGTGTTCAGGAATCTTTAGCAATTTACACTATTTTTTAACCCCGAATTGAGTAATATTTCTATACTGAAAGCTGAGTTAAGCATGCATTAACTTCATTTGAGAAGAAACTGAACCCTGAGGAGGATAGTACTCTTTTCAATTGGAGTCAGGTTAGGTGTAGAACTCAGAACTGTATAATGCATGTAGCAGCATAATGAGTGTATCAGGACCAGGAGACAAGAGTTATTGTGGGGAAAAAACATAAACAACAATTACATCTCATTTTAGAAAAAATAATAAGAAAGGTGTGGTCACTGTTAGAGCTATTTATAATGAATCAAATCTCTTTAAAATCATAGTAACTATTATGCATCTTGCCATTACTCCAGCTTCTCTGATTCTCCTACAACCAGAAGTTTATTTATGTTGGTTTTGTATCTATTTTTTAATTTATTTAAATAGCATGGTAAGCTCTGTTAAATAACATACTTTCAACTCTGTTTTAGTTTGTGCCATTCAGAGATTATATTGACAGAAGTGGAAACCACATTCTGAGCATGGCTAGATTAGCTAAAGATGTCCTAGCGGAGATCCCTGAGCAGTTTCTCTCCTACATGAGGGCCAGAGGAATCAAGCCATCACCTGCACCTCCCCCCTACACCCCATCTACACATGCGTTACAGACTCAAATATAACTCTGTTCCAAAATGCTAATGTAACTACACTTTGGTTAGAACTGCTGAGTCCATGCTTTTCTCCTGGTGCTCTATAATGAACCAGGGAATAAAATATTCATCTCAGTTTGGTTTCAGCAGAATTGGTTAGTATGCTATTTTCTATCCAAAATTTATTATAAAAAAAATTATCTTCCTAAACCAAAACTGTAAATATGGTTGTTGCATGAGCAACAGAAAAATTGTTGATACGCTTGATGCAAAATATGATGTCTTGTATGAATCTTAAAGTTTTTGGACAGAAACAGCTAGTTTCCAGTGAATTGTTGGGAAAAAGCACAGCCTATGTTTTTAACTCAGATATTGTCTTAGACTGCTATGTGTATAGGAAAGCAGTCTCTCTGTATCAATGTTTACATGTTACTACTTTTTAAATTAAAATACTTTTATAACTATTCTTAAGAATACAAATTTTGAATATTGAATTCTTTGTCTTCTAAATTGCAATAGCTATAATCACAAGAGCAATATCTTTGAATGACTGTCTGATCAAATGCAATTGCAAAGAACGGAAAGTAAAAATAAGTTCACATTTCCCAGTGAGTTGTCTTATGAAGCTGCATCTGTTTAGTAAGCAACTTCTCTGTGCTATTTGCCAAGTATGGGAATTTACACTTAGCAGATGTCTATCCTGAAAGAACATACACTTTTTCATCAAGTTTGGGTTCTAAATTTAAACTGCAGTTTGTTTATGTTTTGTAATGATAAGTAGAAATAATAAAAAGTCAAACATTGTGTACTGTAAATGCACAGAAGATACTTTGTGTAAAAAGTAATGTTTTTATATTGCAATACTATGTAGAAAGACTAAAATTCAGAATATGTAACTGTGCNTGTTTATGTTTTGTAATGATAAGTAGAAATAATAAAAAGTCAAACATTGTGTACTGTAAATGCACAGAAAATACTTTGTGTAAAAAGTAATGTTTTTATATTGCAATACTATGTAGAAAGACTAAAATTCAGAATATGTAACTGTGCAGCAGATGTTTTGAACACTTTTTTTCATTATACCTTGCTTAGATATTATTTTAATTCAAAGGGATACTGGCTCTTTTGATTTGTATTCCTTTCCAAGTTGCCACAAAGCATGTACAGGCAAGAAGTTTTTTGTGAAATTCCCAATTAAATATATACAACTGCGTGACTTAATACTTGACACATTTGTGGGGAAAAAAACCTGCTCCTATGTTCTAATCTGATAGTACACAATTTAAAATTGTAAAAAGCTTTTGCATGTACAATTTTTACGAGGATTACAGTTTTGTGACAAAAATGACAGTTGTGTCTAAATTAAAGTATTTCTCTAGAACAAATGGCCTTAAATTCTTAAAGAATCCCTGGAAATGATTGTGAATTTCCTTTAAGTAATAAAAAAGTATGTTTATTTTTTCTTTTGTGTCAACAGTGTACCTGCTTTATAATATTTTCCTTACTTATATCCTGTTTATTACTCAGTTTATTTCCACTATGTGTTGTTCTCTTTGTCCCAAGATGACTAAGGGTGACTTTTATAAGCATGAAATCATTTTACAGAAAAGAAAATATACATATATTCACATATCTAACAATAGCAATGTTATTAATTATGCAACCTTTAATTGTTCATTTTGGAGTATAAATTAAAATCTTTGAAAGGATAACTGTTTGCTCTCTAAATTTTATGTATAAATGACATAGAATCTGATGATTTCCTTTACTGGTCCTAAATGTTTATGCCAGCATAGATTATTACCCTGCAGTTTTATTATTATTTGCCTTCATTCTTCAGTTAAAAAATAAATAAAATCAATATTCTTTCCTTCTTGTAAAACATCAGTTGCTTCTTTTTGAATTGATCAGAAAAAAATGAAAGATGTGTGGTTCTTTGTCTAAATATTAGTGTGCCCAAATCTTGAGGGGCACAGGGTAAGAAACAGGCTCAGTTACAAGCTTTATCCTTTGCATGGTTGAGATTAATAATCAGAAATATATGTGATATTAGTAACAAATGTAAGATTAAAAAATACCTAGACTTGTCTCTTTGTTGCATAAATGAAGAAACCAGGACTGAAAGGGTTAGGTGATTTATCTAAAACTATAAAAATAGAATGAGAAAGATTAGACATCTCTTCAAGAAAATTAGAGATACCAAGGAAACATTTCATGAAAAGATGGGGAAAATAAAAAATAGAAACAGTATGGACCTAACAGAAGCAGAAGATACTAAGAAAATATGGCAGGAATAACTGAAGAATTACACAAAAATATCTTAATGATCTGGATAACCACTATGGTGTGATCACTAACCTAGAGCCAGACATCTTGGAGTGCAAAGTCAATTGGGCCTTAGCATCACTACAAACAAAGCTACTGGAGGTGATGGAGTTCCAGCTGAGCTATTTCAAATCCTAAAAGATGATGCTGTGAAAGTGCTGCACTCAGTATGCCAGCAAATATGGGAAACTCAGCAATGGCTACAGGACTAGAAAGGTCAGTTTTCATTCCAATCCCAAAGAAAGGCAATGCCAAAAAATGTTCAAAGTATTGCACAATTGCATTCATTTCACATGCTAGCAAAGTAGTGCTCAAAATTCTCCAAGCTAGACTTCTAAGTACATGAAATAACAATATTCAAGATGTTCCTGATGTTCAAACTGGATATAGAAAAGGCAGAGGAACCAGAGATCAAATTGCCAACATCCATGGGACCATAGAAAAAGCAAGAAAATTCAAGAAATACATCTACATCCGCTTCATTGACTACACAAAAACCTTTGACTGTGTGGATCACAGCAAATTGTGGAAAATTCTTAAAGAGATGGGAATACCAGACCACTTTACCTGACTCCTGAGAAACCTGAATGCAGTTCAAGAAGCAACAGTTAGAACCAGACATGGAAAAACAGACTAGTTCCAAATTGGGAAAGGAGTACGTCAAGGCTGCCTATTGTCACCCTGCTTATTTAACTTATATGCGGAATACATCATGTGAAATGCTGGGCTGGATGAAGCACGCGCTTGAATCAAGATTGCCGGGAGAAATGGCAATAACCTCAGATATCCAGATGACACCACCCTTATGGCAGAAAGTGAAAAGGAACTAAAGAGCCTCTTGATGAAGGTGAAAGAGGAGAGTGAAAAAACTGGCTTAAAACTCAACAGTCAAAAATGAAGATCATGGCATCCAGTCCCATCACTTCACAGAGAATAGATGGGGAAACAGTGGAAACAGTGACTATTTTCTTGTGCTCCAAAATCATTGTAGATGGTGACTGCAGTCATGAAATTAAAAGATGCTTGCTCCTTGAAAGAAAAACTATGACCAACCTAGACAGCATATTAAAAAGCAGAGACATTACTTTGCCGACAAAAGTCCATATAATCAAATCTATGGCTTTCCTAGTAGTCATGTATGGATGTGAGAGTTGGACAACAAAGAAGGCTGAGTACCAAAGAACAGATGCTTTTGATCTGTGGTGTTGGAGAAAACTCTAGAGAGTCTCTTGGACTGCAAGAAATCAAACCGGTCAATCCTAAAGGTAATCAATCCTGAATGTCATTGGAAGGACTGATACTGAAGCTGAAGCGCCAATACTTTGGTCACCTGATGCATAGAGCTGATTGATTAGAAAAGACCCTGATGAAAGGTGATCCCATAATGACGAAGGAATAGGACAGGGAGATACTGTCTCCCCTACAAATTCATCAAAAGATCATTTGAATGCAGAGCACCTTCCATAAAACAACTTCTGAACACTGTCGGAGGACACCAGGCACCCAGAAAGACAGCCCAGTTGCCTCGAAAGGAGGTAGGAGAAAATATAAAAGATGAAAATAGATACAAATGATTTAGAGATAGAGGGTTTATCCTGGGGAGGAAGTCATGACGGAGGAGAAGTTTCCATGCAATAGGAAACCATCTCACAGGTATGTCAGTGGGGAGATTTGGAATCTCAGAGGGCTACATACTGGAAAAATAAAAAACCACACAGTATGTGCCTAACTGCAACTACCAGTGGAGAAGCAGCTCAGACACGCATCCACCAGCAGTGAGTGAGGGCTGGGCAGAGAGGTGTGGGTTGCATCATTGGTCTTTAGGGTAAGGATCAGGCTTGAATGCCCTGAGGACAATCTGATGGGGNAGGGCTACATACTGGAAAAATAAAAAACCACACAGTATGTGCCTAACTGCAACTACCAGTGGAGAAGCAGCTCAGACACGCATCCACCAGCAGTGAGTGAGGGCTGGGCAGAGAGGTGTGGGTTGCATCATTGGTCTTTAGGGTAAGGATCAGGCTTGAATGCCCTGAGGACAATCTGATGGGGCTAATGTGAGATAACAACCCAAACCATAGGGTCACCAGAGAGACAAAAAAAGAAAAAGGCCCTTTCTGGCAAAAGGCTCTAACACCACATGGTGACCCTNATGCTTACTCCTTGGAGGAAAAGTTTGTTAACTTACTAGAGTGCAAATCATGTTTTATGCTATTTCAACTATATAGCATTCTTAGAATCTGCTATCTCCATGATTTGGTATCCTACTTCTCCTATGTTGCATATTTCACAGGGAGTCTCCCAGGTAGCAAGGCTCTGAAAAGACAGGCTAGTGTCCAGCTGTTGTGGGGAAACATGATTTCTTATAAAGACAAGACTTAGCTACTGAACAACAATGACAGAAGACTGCCAAGTGCTTACACATTTCCTGGACCATCTGGTTTGTACTGCAGGGAAAAGAGTTGTCAGAAGCCACTGAAGAAGTCCCATCCCCATTTTGCCTGAACTGTTGGTCTGGTTGAGAGATATATTAAGTTAAAGTAGTCATGTAAATCCTCTGTAGATTAAAGGAAATAAATGGGGAAACGATGTTTTCTGAATTGCTCCTTTCTCTTCTATGAATGGACACTAAAAGTGGCCAGATACATTGAGCACATTTCAGGCACTACTGATTATATCCTTGATTTGTTTAGAGAAATACAACCGAGTTATTTCAATAAAGGAAATAAGCATTTCACTTACCTACCTGCTTTTATTACTCTCATTCTTCTAGTCAGTTAAATTTTGACTTGGAACATGTAATAAAAATTTTTAACCTTACTGCTTTATTTTTTCATATGGTTATAATTCTGTATATTAACTTCTAAGAACAGTGTTGGAGTTTTATTACTTGTTCTGGTTAAGTCTGGACTTTGAACACTTTTCTAAGGATACAATTAAACTGATGACTGTTTGAAATATTTGGTTACATGAAATGGTAGTCTCTAAGATTTTTGGATTTGATTTGCTTTTAAAAGAATTTTTACAGAAGTTATTGCTCCTATTATTCTATCCATCCATTTGTATAAGAACAGCAATACTGACCAGCAGTATAATTTTTCATATGTATTTTTCTTTCAGATTACTTGGGTCATTCTACAATTCCAGTTTTGTGAAAGTATCCGTCTCTATCAGAATTTATCAGATTGCTATCAATGAAGGTAAGTAAAGATACAAAATGAAGTCACTTCACCACAGATTAGAGGTGGGGGATAAAGGGGAATTGGTACACAGCTTATTTTTCTTTTAAATTTAAAAAAGTTAAATTGAAAAACTAAAAACATAAATAAAAACAAAGTCACTTCAAAAATGTCTCTTTTAATTTTGGGAATATTCCCTAATACTTGTTCTTCTCATTATATGACTTGGTTATTTATTTTATTGTTTTATCATTGTGTCTCATACTAAAAAAATTCTGCATTCTTCACTGATTACCACTTAATCTGTCTCATTTTTTTCATTCTGATCTTTTATATCTCTAAATATCATATTATCTTAGACTTTGGTTTATTCATGCCTTACATGGAATTTTAAGTTCCATAGCTTCTGACTGTCTCTATGTTCTTACAATGATCAATTTTTGAGTAGCCCTACATTTTCTCCTGAACTCTATAAATATACTATATGACTTAAACCTCCCCACTTGGAAGTTTAGCAGACATCTCAAATCTAGCACATTCAATGCTGAATTACTGATTCCTAACCACCCTCCGCAAACATATCCACCATATCTGTTCCTATCACAATATTCTCATAGTTCAGCAAACAACAACAACAGTCTGCCTGTGTGCGAAAGTCAAAATCCTTGAAAATAACCTTTGCATCACTCCTTTCTCTTCATCCGTATCCAATACATGTTTTGCATTCTACACCTTCAGATTATATCCCAGAACTCCCACCATTCCTGCTCCTCCCCCCATTTCTGCGTGGACTACTATATGTAGCAAATTTCTCCCTGGTATCCCCTCTGCCAGTGCTGGTGATCCCTAGCACCCTATAATCTATTCTTTCACAGTAGATAAGATCCTTTTAATACATCCATCATATCAAGTCATTCTTCTGCTCTAAACTTTCAAGTGGTTTTCCTTCTCACTTTACCCAAAGTCCCAACCATGGCATATAAGACATGACCTCTGCCTATCTTTCTGAATTCATTTCAACTCTATGCCCTTTGTTCCTTGGGCCACATCCACTCTGGACCCTGCTGTTTTTTAAGTACACCAAATCCCCTCCTGCCTCTTTGCTTACTCTATAAGCCTGAAAATCTCTTATACCAATATCTGGATAGCTCATTGCCTCACTCCATTTTGACCTCTGCTCAACTATCTCTTCTGGGAGAGCTTACTTGTTTTCTTAGCCACCCAATGTCTTTTATTGGAGAATGTAGTCTCTTTGTTGAAGTTCTTACTATGTCCATCTATTCATCTCCTGAGACTGGTGAGCTTCTTTATGACCATTTACTTGAACTCTTTCTTTATCAGGTAGATTGCTTATCTCTGCTCCATAAAAGTCTTTTTCTGAGGATTTGCCTGTTTATTTTTTGTTGCTGTTACCATTTGTTTGTTTGGGAACGTATTCCTCTGTCTCCCTGTGTTTATCTACATGTGAAAATTGCTCAGTCATGTCTGACTCTTTGTGACTCCATGGACTGTAGCCTACCAGGGTCCTTTGTCCACGGGACTTTCCAGGCAAGAATACTGGAGTGGGTTGCTATTTCCTTCTCCGTGGGTTTATCTACATGCATTAGGTGAAATGACAACCTCCCTCAGTCTTGAAGGAGTGGCTTCATTGTAGTTGTCTTATGTGGTCCAGAAGTTCAATCTCCCCTGGCTACCAAAGCCGGCCACCAAATCCAGCCACTCGCTTGGGCTGTGTGTGCCTGCTGAAATAGAGCTGTGGCTGCTGCATGGGGAAAATGGGGTTCAGAGTGCTAGCCTGGCCAATTTATTACAGCTTGGCCACTGTAGGCTTGGAGTCACTTGCCTGTCCCAGTTATGGGGTTATGGCTTGATGTCTGCCTAGAGGGGTCAGGGCTTGGAGTGTTTGTCTGGCCGGGATGTGGCTTGTCTGCTGTGTAGGGAGGGCAGGACTCGGGGTGCTCATCTGTGCCAGGTGTGGCTAAGTCTCTGTGCGAGAAGACTAGGCTTGAGGCACTCCCTCAGGCTGATCATGGCTTGACTGTTGTGTGAGGAGGGTAGGGCTAGCAAAAATGGCGCCCATAGACTCTGTCATGAGACTGTAAAAATGGCATCTGCCAGTGCTTCTGTTCCTGAATAAAATCCCTACAGGTTCCTGCCTCTATGCCAGCTGCTTTAAAATTAGTAATTGAGTCTCCTTCACTTATAATTGAGATATTTTTCCAGTCTGTTGGTTTCATACTGCATCTCAGCCTGAGTGGGTTTGCTTGCAAGCTCTTTATGAGTGGACTCTGGGGCTTCCCTGGTGGCTTAAAAATGGAGTTAAAAATGGAGTCTCTGCTCTCTGCAATACAGATTATCCTGGTTGGAATCCCCTTTGATTTTCAAAACCAGACACTCATCTGGGGGCTCATCTTTTCAGTGCTAGCACCTGGGGTTGGGATGCCTGATGTGAGGTACAAGCCCTTCTCTCCTCAAGAGAGTTTCATATCGGGGGATACTATCCGACTGGCTTTCCTCATGGCTCAGCTGGTAGAGAATCTGCCTGCAATGCAGGAGACCCCAGTTTGACTCCTCGGTCGAGAAGATCTGCTGGAGAAGGGATAGGCTACCCACTCCAGTATCCCTGGGCTTCTCTTGTGGTTCAGTTGGTAAAGAATCTGACTGCATTATGGGAGGCCTGGGTTTGACCCCTGAGTTGGGAAGATACCCTGGAGAATGGAAAGGCTACCCACTCCAGTTTTCTGGCCTGGAGAATTTCATGGATTGTATAGTCCATGGGGTTATAAAGAGTCGGACACAATTGAGCGAACTTCACTTTCACTCTCCTGACTGTGGGATCACTGTGTCTGAGGTGGGTTGATGGTGAGGCTGTGTTTCTGCCACTCCAGCCCTTGTCAGTGCATCTCTTTTGTCTTTTGTTGTGGGAATACCGTTCATCTAGATTTCAGGTTCTTTTCCAAGGAAAATTACTCCATATGTAGATGTAAATTTGTTGTGCCCATGGGAGTAGGTGAGTTCAGATTCTTTCTATGCCACCACTGCAGATGCCTCTCTATTTTTGTTTCTGAAAGTTCCACTTGGTTTTATTTTTTTCTCTTTTTCATTTTTTGGTCATTTTTTAATGTCAATATGACATTTCATATTTCTTTCTATATTTTGCATACATAATTGTATCTTTTATTTCTTTAAATATATTATAAATATAAAATTAATGGCAATATTTGTTTTTGCTGCCTGTCTTAAAAGATTATTTTCTTATAAATTTGACTCTGTAATACAAGCTTATATTTGGTTGATCTTATAATGTGTAAAAACTGGGGCTTAAACTGAAGAGGCTCTCATCCAGAGAAGATTCACTTTTTTTTTTTTTTAAAGCCAGAAAGTATTATTAATCTTATGGCCCATTTCAGACTCTCTGGCTCATTACAGTAGACTCTTCTATTTACCTTCCTCCTTTTCCTTTAGGCAATCATGATATTGAAAATTCCTTAGGAATGACATATATTTTTTCTGTGCTTATTGATTCAAGCTCAGATTTCAGGGTCACCTTCTTTCCCTTGGAAGTTTACTTCCACCTCCACAACTCAATATTACAACAAATTCATATTTTATCCAAGGTCTATCCATTTTCCCACACTGATAAGGTCCTGGGTATACATACTATCAGAGAAGGCAATGGCACCCCACTCCAGCTTCTTGCCTAGAAAATCCCGTGGTCAGAGGAGCCTGGTGGGCTGCAGTCCATGGGGTCGCTAAGAGTCGGACAGGACTAAGTGACATCACTTTTACTTTTCACTTTCATGCATCGGAGAAGGAAATGGCAACCCACTCCAGTGTTCTTACCTGGAGAATCCTAGGGACGGGAGAGCCTGGTGGGCTGCCGTCTATGGGGTCGCAGAGTCGGACACGACTGAAGTGACTTAGCAGCAGCATACAAACTATACTGGAAGCAAAATTCAATTATCTGAGTAATTCTTTTGTTCAGTAATTTTTGTATTGATTAGTATTACATTTTACAGAATTCCAACATGCAACTGAAGTTTTTTAAAGAAAAAGAATTTAATGACTCATATAATTGTTTCCAAATGTTCTAAAATACTCAGGCATGATCAAGAATGGCTCCCAGAATTGGTTGCAAAATCTCTCTGAGTGCTGTTGCTGGTTTTGCTATGAAATTTATTGCTTTTCTGAATTGCTATTTTTTTCCTGAAATGCTGATCTTGTCTCTAATGTTGCCAAAGACTGTCTCACTCAGCCAATATTTACAACTATTTCATTTTGCTCTGTAAAGGCTAACTTGTCCTTTTAGATTTTCTATAACCCTCTTTTATCCACTTAATAATGTGGGACAATTTCCCCTGGGCTGAGACACATTTGAGTGGTCATTCAGACACTTTCTTCAGTCTTAATATCTCTACATGAAGTGCTTGTCTTTTGACAACCTCCTATGGATTCAGTGAAAGGTCTTAATCTTTGTTTCTTGGTACTCTAGTCATCTTCATTATTTAACAGTTGATTCTAAAACCTTGTCATGCAAACAAGGCTTCTGTCAGCTTGCTTTCACATCATGCTTTAGCAAAAATATAGTTATTTATTTATAATTTGAAGAATGCTATGAATGGCAAGATTGCTGTATGAGTGTAAACAATCTAATTTTTGAAATGAGGGATGACAGGGAAAACTTCTATGGAAAGGTGAAACTAAAAGTGAAGACTGAGGATAAGTAATCAGCCAGTTTGTTTAAGGGGGAAAAAAAGGAAGTGAAAAAAGAAACATTCTCAGCTGAGGGAAAAAAAGATGTGCAAAGGCATCGAGGAACATTGAAAAAGCAGTTACAGAAACAAAAAACACACTGTGATGGAAGTGGTTAGAAATGATGTTGGGAGAAGTGTGAAGAATTTTAATGTTAGATAGAACATGCTAATAAAATGAGACTTAAATCTAAGAACAACGTGAGACATTTAAGGTGTTTAATATATTAAACAATTACATTTGAAAAAAAAAATTGCCATAATGGGAAAAAAGGGATTTGGTTGAGAGTAGGGGCAAGAGTGGACTCCAGCAGACCTACTTGGAGTTGTAGCAGTGGTTTAAGTGAGAACTAATGATGACTGTTACAGTGGAAATGGAGAGAAGGAGTTAGATTTAAAAGATACTGAGGCAAGGAATAGGATTTGGCCAATGATACAGAATGATGAAAAGGAAAAGAGTCCATAAAGTTAACTTCAATTTTCAATGAAAAGATGTTCTTTTCACTCTTGATAAATAGTTTATGAAAAATCACTATATTCAGTCCATACTTCCTTTTTTCCATCTTCAACCTACCTGACTCCCTTTCATATTCCTACTCTTCCCACCATATCCTTTGCCATTTGTACATTTTCCTCTCAAAAATGACTGAGATTTTTGTCTTCCTTTCTTTTGTATTAGGTACAAAATGGAACTAAGTTCTTTTCAGTAACCCCAACACCCACCCCATTTTGTCTATTTGCTTTTCCCTTGGAAAAATTGAACAAATAATACATTTTAATATCAGAACCTTTCATATTTTCTCAGCATGTTGAAGAGGGAAAATAAAAAATACTTTATTTTTCCAATTCTGTTTTTTTTTTTTTTATGTGATGGACTTAGTTTAACCCCAAGTATGCTTGAAATGATTATGAAAATCACAAATTCAATTTCAGAAAGCTCTCTTATTTATTACTCATATAAGCTTAAATTGGCAGGAAAATCACCTCCCTAATATCTCACCCAATCTCTGATGACTTATCGAGATTGCCTAAGAGTGGCTTCTTAAGATCTAAATTACTTTCAGTTGATTTCATTATTACTTTCAAGATGATATGCCACCTTATGCAGCTTAGCTTCCAACTAGTATCTTTCTTTCTTTTTTTTTTTTGGTCTTTTACTTTTTTTATTTTTACTTTATTTTACTTTACGATACTCTATTGGCTTTGCCATACATCGACATGAATCCACCACAGGTGTACACGAACTCCCAATCCTGAATCCCCCTCCCACCTCCCACCCCACAACGTCTCTCTGGATCATCCCCGTGCACCAGCCCCAAGCATCCTGCATCCTGCATCAAACATAGACTGGCGCCTAGTTTCTTATATAATAGTATACATGCTTCAATGCCATTCTCCCAAATCATCCCACCCTCTCCCTCTCCCTCAGAGGCCAAAAGTCCATTCTATATGTCTGTGTCTCTTTTGTTGTCTCACCAACAGGGTCATCATTACTATCTTTCTAAATTCCATATATATGTGTCAGTATACTATATTGGTGTTTTTCTTTCTGGCTTACTTCACTCTGTATAATAGGCTCCAGTTTCATCCACCTCATTAGAATTGATTCAAATGTATTCTTTTTAATGGCTGAGTAATACTCCATTGTGTATATGTACCACTGCTTTCTTATCCATTCATCTGCTAATGGACATCTAGGTTGTTTCCATGTCCTGGCTGTTATANACTCTGTATAATAGGCTCCAGTTTCATCCACCTCATTAGAATTGATTCAAATGTATTCTTTTTAATGGCTGAGTAATACTCCATTGTGTATATGTACCACCACTTTCTTATCCATTCATCTGCTGATGGACATCTATGTTGTTTCCATGTCCTGGCTATTGTAAACAGTGCTGCAATAAACTTTGGGGTACATGTGTCTCTTTCAATTCTGGTTTCCTCGGTGTGTATGCCCAGAAGTGGGATTGCTGGGTCATAAGGCAAATCAAGACCACGATGAGGTACCATTTCACAACAGTCAGAATGGCTGCGATCCAAAAGTCTACAAGCAATAAATGCTGGAAAGTATGTACAGAAAAGGGAACCGTCTTACACTGTTGGTGGGAATGCAAACTAGTACAGCCACTATGGAAAACAGTGTGGAGATTCCTTAAAAAATTGCAAATAGACTTAAATTTAAAAAAAAATCTAAAACAACCATAGTTTTGATAGTTATACTTTTATTATAGTGTTGCAATGTACTTTTATTACAAAGTTTCAATTGCCCATTGGATAACTGAAGATCAGCTATTAGTATACATATATCCCCTCCTTCTTGAGCCTATATCCCACCAGCCCCCCATACCACCCCTCTAGGTCATCAAAGAGCACCAAGCTGAGCTCCCTGTGTTATACAACAGGTTCCCACTAGCTATCTGTTTCATACATGGTGCTGAACCAATGCTTCTTTCTCGATTCTTCCCACCCTCCCCCACTTTCCCCACTGTGTCCACATGTCCACTCTCTACATCTGAGTCTCCATTTCTACCCTGAAAAGAGTCATATCTGCACCATCTTTCCAGATTTCATGTGTTAGTCGCTCAGTCATGTCCAATTCTTTACAACCCTATGGACAATATATATGCGTTAATATATTTGTATTTCTCTTTCTGACTTACGTCACTGTGTATGACAGCTTCTAGGTCCATCCACATCACTATAAATGACCCATTTTTTTTCTCCTTTGCATGGATGAGTAATATTCCATTGTATATATGCATCACATCTACTTCATCCATTCATCTGTCAATAGACATTTAGGTTGCTTCTGTATTTTGGCTATTGTAAATAGTGCTACAATGGACATTGGGGTGCATGTGTTTTTTTTGTTGTTGTTGTTTGTTTGTTTTTTTTTTAAATTATGGTTTTCTCAGTATATATGCCCAGTAGTGGAACTTCTTGCAATACCTACAATCTCACTTGGGTTTCTCTTACCTTGGAGGTGGGATATCTCTTCATGGCTGCTCCAGCAAAGCACAGCTGCTGCTCCTTACCTTGGATGAGGTTGCCCCTCCTAACCTTGAACGTGGAGTAGCTCCTCTCGGCCCTCCTTCACTGGCTCAGCTGCCAATAAGAGAAACCCAAGTGAGTTGGTAGGTATTGAGAGGGGGCATCAGAGGGCAGACACACTGAAACCATAATCACAGAAAACTAGTCAATCTGATCACGTGGACCACAGCCTTGTCAAACTCAATGAAACTAAGCCATGCTGTGTGGGGTCACCCAAGATGGACAGGTCATGGTGGAGAGGTCTGACAGAATGTGGTCCACTGGAGNAGTGGGTAGCCTTTCCCTTCTCCAGGGCATCTTCCCAACCCAGGGATCGAACCCAGGTCTCCCACATTGTGGGCGGATTCCTTACCAGCTGAGCCACAAGAGAAGGTCCTAGTATATAGAAGTACAGCCAAATTCGGGCTTTGTGTGGGATTTTTCTAGTTACAGCCAGCAGGAGGCTACTCTTCATTGTGGTGTGCAGGCTTCTCCTTGCGGTGGCTTCTCTTGTTGCAGAGCATGGACTCTAGAGCGCATGGGCTTCAGTAGTTGTGGCACACAGGACTAGTTGCTCTGTGCCATGTGTGATCTTCCCAGACCAGGGATTGAACCCATGTCCCCTTTTTCCCAACCTCTGGACTACCAGGGAATTCCTACAACTCA
>SJYV01028053.1:0-39040 GCA_006410875.1 Neotragus pygmaeus
TCATGGGGTTCTCAAGGCAAGAATACTGAAGTAGCTTGCCATTCCCTTCTCCAGTGGACCACATTCTGTATGGCAAAACCACTACAATATTGTAAAGTAATTAGTCTCTAATTAAAATTAAAAAAATTAAAAAAAAATCTTTGTTCGTTATATAGGATTCTGTGGATAGATTTATTTTGTATTTAGGGAGCTGGCTCGATTAAAAAAAATTCATAACAACTTATCTGGATGTTGTTTTGGGCTTGATAATTTGAAAATTCATAAAGTTCAAAGTCATCTTGTAAGCACTGTTTTCTATGGAGCTAAGGAGTGTTTGTTATCCCCTTCTTTGATTTTACCAAATACTGTAGGAATATCTCATCTCCTCTCTAGGTGTCTTGTCTCTCCATCAACCTCTTCCTCTATCGCCTCCCCGCGGCAGGCCTGCCTCCTGAGTTCCCTCCACGGTTGGTCCTCTGACCCTGGCCTGGTCCCATTTAGCAAATGTTCCAATCCTCTTAAGGCCAGGCAGAGCAGAGAGAGAATTAGATCAGATTTGGGAGGGAACGCTCATGTGACAGGCTCTGGAGGGAAGTGCTGGGGGACGGGGGAGGGGGAGAGAGAATGCCAGGGTGTAATGAGAACCCTCTTGATTATCCAACAGACCCTGGTGGGGATGTACACACACAACTCCCTGGAACCCCACCCCACTCAAATCCTGACATTGTAGGAGAGGGCAGGGAGGAGTCTAATCTCTTTATTCCAGGAGAAGGAGCCCAGGTGGGGGCAGTCTCTGTGAGCATTAGGGGACAGAAGAGGGGGAGATAAGATTCAGACTCACTCTGGGCATGGGGGAGGGAGGGTGGTGCTCCTAGTGACCCCCCACCCCTTTCTGAATCCAGGAATCTTTGCCACCCCCTAGCAAGCTCTCCCGGGCTCTATTCCACCTCCCTCCACAATCTCAGGCTGTGTCCTCACCATCCACGATGATGGAAACATCTGGAATTCCCATTCAGCTCAGGAAGAAGGGAGGTGGTAACTTCCTGTTGGCAGGTCTTGAAAATTTCCCACACGACTGAGCAACTGAATAACAACAAGAGCGTCTAGCACAGCTCCACCCATGAGGAGGCCAGACAGGATCAAAGAGACTTCAGGTCTGCAGTCTGCAGACCAGGCCCACCCACTAGCAGGCCACATCTTTCCCCGGGCACTGGCTGGGCCCAGGTCCTATCTGCTAGCAGGTCAATGGAACATCGAGACACCCCAGGCCCTGCAGCTAACTGTGACAGAACTGACCCCACCCACCAGTGGCCCTACACCTGCTCTGCAACCCCTGGGCCCTGCCACCCTACCCCAGGACACAGCTCTGCCTGCCAGTAGGCCAGCCCAAGTCCCAGGACCTGGCTTCACCCACAGTGAAATAGTGGAAGTGCTAGTCACCCAGTCATGTCCGACTCTTTCCCACTCCGTGGACTGTAGCCCACCAGGCTCCTCTGTCCATGAAATTCTCTAGGCAAGCATAATGAAGCGGGTTGCCATTTCCTTCTACAGGGTATCTCCCCTACCCAGGGACAGAACCCAGGTCTCCTACATTGCAGGCAGACTCTCTAGCATCTGAGCTGCCAGGGAAGCCCCACAGTGAAATGAAAGGAATCTAAATGGAAAGGAAGAAGTAGAACTGTCAGTGTTTGCAGAGGACATGATTCTGTACAAAGAAAAGCTTAAAGGTGCCAACAAAAAGCTACTAGAACTCAGGAATGAACTTGGTGAAGGTGAAGGATACAAAATTAATATACAGAAATCCGTTGTATTTTTATACGCTAACAACAAACTATCAGAAAGAGAAATTAAGCCATCAATTCCATTTACAATTTGTAGCAAAAGAATAAAATACTTGGGAATAAACCTACTCAAGGAGGTAAAAAGATCTGTACTGGAGGACTTCCCTGGTCGTCTAGTGGGTGGGACTTGGTGCTTTCACTGCAGGTTCGATCCCAGTGGGGGGATATAGGATCCTGCATGCTGCACAGTAAGGCCAAAAATTTAATAAACTAAAATAAAAAACTGCTGGTTCTCAAACATTAGAAGAAAAGGATATGTATTGCATTTTATTAAATGATTTTTCTGCATCAGTTGACACACTTCTGTGATTTTCTTACTTTAGTTTGTGGGTATGGTGAAGTATACTAATTGATTAAAAAAATTTTTTTTAACGAATTTTATCTATTTTTCTCTTTCTTTTTTTTGGCGTGGGCTCTTCTCTAGCTGCCGTGTGCGGGCTTCTCACTGTGGCGGCCTCTCTTGCTGTGGAGCGTGGCCTCTAGGGCCTGAGGACTTCAGTAGTTGTGACTGCCAGGCTCTGGAGCACAGGCTCAGTAGCTGCGGAGCACGGGCTCAGTTGCCCTCGGCATGTGGGATCTTAGTTCCCAGACCAGGAATTGAACCTGAGTCCCCTGTGTGGGCAGGCGGATTTTTAACCACTGGATCACCAGGGAAGTCCTCTAACAAAGTGTTAAATGCACAACCCAGTGTTGTTAACTATAGGCACAACACTGTAGAGTAAGTCTCTAGAACCTAGTCTTGTATCTTGCATGACTGAGACAGTACCTGATGAGTGACAGTCCCCATGTCCCCTTCGCCCAGCCCTTGGCAACCACCATTCTGCTTTCTTTTTCTACGAGTCTGACTCTTTTATATTCCTCATGTAAGTGGAATCACGCACTATTTGTTCTTCTGACTTATTTCACTAATACGAATGCCCTTCGAGTTCATCCGTATTTCACAGAATGTCTTTCTTCTTTAAGACTCACTCAGTAATAATATCCCATTGTTTGTATATATCACATTTAAAAAATCCATTTACCTAACATTCTCCAAGGTTAGGCCATATGTGAGGCTAAACCCATGTTTTAAATCAGGAGAAATTGGCAGGGAAGATGTCCAAATTAATCTGAGGGAAGATAGGTGACTAAATCATAAATCTCAATACCTAATAATGAATGAGTTATACAATCAACAAGCAGTGACACCCAAACAGAAAATACTGAGTTGAAAGGCAAGTTGATGAATGCATTATGCATGACACCATTTTTCTAGGTTTAAAAAGACTCCATAAATTCAATATATTGTTTATGGTCAAACGCTTCCCTGGTGGCTCAGAGGTTAGACCTGGGTTCAATCCCTGGGTCGGGAATATCCCCTGGAGAAGGAAATGGTAACCCACTCCAGTATTCTTGCCTGGAGAATCCCATGGGCGGAGAAGCCTGGTAGGCTACATACAGTCCACGGGGTCGGTCGCAAAGAGTCGGACACAACTGAGCGACTTCACCACCACCACCACATTATAAGATAATAATGCCTGGTTGGAAATGATATACTTCAAGATCATCATAATAGTAAATTGTAGAGATACAGGCAATGGAAAGAGAAGCCACCTTATCTGCTTTGTAATTTTATTTCTCAGTTTTATTTAAAAATTGACATAATTGGGGGGTAATAGTTATATTATTTCTTTACCACTCTATAGGAATGAAATGAAACATGATAAACATTTTAAAAAATTTGGATGCCACAAAGTGAATTAGAGGGTACCCTGATAAATTTTAACAGTCAAGTTGTCAAATGCAGAGATTTGATCATTCAAAACACCACTATGAAATAACAGGTTTTATGCAATTACCCCCAGTCACTCACATGTATAAGGACAGAAGAACAAATATCAATATCTGTGTAAGATCTGGAAGATTTAGAGCATTATTCCCACGGGAACAGCTCTTGAGGAAGGTCTGCCATCTTCTCCTGGAATAGTTTATCAAAGGTTTCAGCTTGGGCCACTGTGAAGTAATTTTTCCAGTCCCCAGTCATCCCTGATAAACATAAAATAGAGACTCCGATCAGATCTAGGGTTCGGTCTCAAGACTCCACTACATGTCTTCCTGGATCTATTGCTTTCCTTTTTAAAAGTGTATTGCTATTAAGTAGTACATGAGACATTCTTATACCTTTTATTTTGTTTTAAAATCATTCATCTATTTATTTACGGCTGCACTGGGTCACTGTTGCTGTTACTGGCTTTCTCTAGCTGCGGCAGCTGGGGGCTACTCTCCAGCTGTGCCAGGACTTCCCATTGCAGCGGCTTCTCTTGTGGGTCAGGAGCTCAGTAGCTACAGTGCATGGGCTCAGTTGTCCCAAGGCATGTGGGATTGTACCCACGTCCCCTGCGCTAGAGGCTGATTCTTAATGCCTGGACCGCCAAGGAAGCCCTGATCTATTTCTCCCGTCTGCTTGACATGGAAATCGTAGCTAATAAAGCAGAATGACCAATGGTTTGTTGCTTTTTACTTCCTGGCAGTCATACCTATTTATACGTCTGCCTGCTTGAAACAATTTCCTTTGTCCCCTTCTCTCCCAGTGTATAATTTGTCAGCAATAATATAACTCCATTTTCTGATATAACCAATATTTAGCCACTTTTCGCAACCTCTATTTCTACCACCTACGTCCAAGTTAACATCATTTCTCACCTGGATTTATTGTATTAGAAATCTAACTGGTATTTCTGGTTTAAAAAAAAATTGTTTATTTGTATTTATTTATTTGGCTGTGCCATGTCTTAGTTGTGGCACTGGAGATCTTTGATTTTTGTTGTCGCGTGCGGCATCTTTAGCGGTGGCGTTTGAAGTCTTGGTTGCAGCATGTGGGATCTAGTTGCTTGACCAGGGAAGGAACCCCACCCTCTGTATTGGGAGATGGAGTACTAGTCACTGGACCACCAAGAAGGCCATTCTATTTCTTCATTGCATGAATCACATCCTCGATCTATTTGAACTCTAGGATTCTGGGAAAACAGGCTCCTCCCCCTCTATGCTGTATATTCTGTTCATTCATCTTGAGTTCAAGGATATAGGCATGATTAATTTCTCATCAGGGGGAACTTTATAATGTCTGATAACAGACAGGCTCTCAGCTAAGTGAAAAGTCTTTCCTCTTTCCTTTTTCCAATTGAGCTGTTCTTCATACATTTGTGTTGTTGTTGAGGATATTTCTCTATGTTCAATCACTAGGAGTAACACAAACATGAACTTTCCCAATCCTGTCCTTACTTTCTGGGTCAGTCACAGCTAGCGAGTTAGCAAGAATAGTGGATTAACCTGGTTACTGTTTGCAGAGAGATATCTTTCATGTTAAATTCTGAGAAAGAGTTTGAATGGCCTTGCAGATAAGACTGATCACCACGCTATACCTGAAAAACTTTCTCCAAGCGCCGGCAGCCCACGTTAGTACTATAAAAAGAGACGCCCTCATAAGGGCTCACAAGAGACGTTTGCAAGCGATGAACAATGTAAGTTGATAAATTCAAACAGTCCCTAGCCCAATGGTTAGCGCCCTGCTGTAAGCACAAGAATAACTTCTACATTTTCTGATCCATTTTGAAGGCAGAACGTTTTTCTTTTACCTTTCCTCAAAAGAAGTCCATTTTCCTCTAAATACTGACCCCTCAGGAGGGAAAAATTGGACATATTATTTTCTTTCATGACTTGGAAAGAACTGTTTTTGAGGACTGAGTTCAGTTCTTCCGGTTCTAGTTTCTTGCCCAGGAACTGGCAGATCTTCTCCACAGAGCTCCTCGTGTCCTAGAAGAAGAGAAAAGCTGAGAGATTATGTGAAAGAGCAAGAACACAGAAAAGGAGATGAGGGGGAGGAGGCAGCAGAAAGAGGAGGGGGAGAGGGGAGAGGAAAAGAGGAAAGACATGTAGAGGCATGAGCAGGGATAGAGTTGGGGGAGTCCAGAGTGGGTGAACTGGGAGATTGACAGTGACGCATAGACACTGTCGATACTAAGTAAAGAAGAGGGAGCCTCTGAGAACCTACTGTATGCACAGAGAACTCTAGCCAGTGCTCTGTGGTGACCTAAATGGGAAGGAAGTCCAAAAAAGGGGATATGTGTAAACGCTTAGCTGATTTCACTGTGCTGTACAGCAAACATTGCCAAGCAAGCACGCCTGTGTGTGCTCAGTTGTGTCCGACGCTCTGTGACCGCGTGGACTGGAGCCCGCCAGACTCCTCTGTCCACGGGATTTTCCAGGCAAGAGCCTTGGAGTGAGTTACCATTTCCTCCTCCAGGGCATCTTCCCAACTCAGGGATGGAACCCGTGTCTCCTGGGGCTTCTGCATTGGCAGGCAAATTCTTTACCACTGAGCTAAAAGGTTTTTTTTTTTTTTAAATTAATTAATTAATTTATTTTTAAATTTAACTTTACAATACTCTATTGGGTTTGCCATACATCGACATGAATCCACCACAGGTGCACACAAGCTCCCAATCCCGAATCCCCCTCCCACCTCCCATGAGCTAAAAGTTTTAAGAAATAAAGTACACAAACAAACAAACAAACAAACAAACACAAAATGACTTAGAGAACCGTTGGGAAAAAAAAAAAGATGGACGGAGCATGATGGATTTCTCAGTATAGTTGCATTTGGGATAACTTAACCCTAAAATACTGAGTTTTCCAAAGAGACTTTAGAAGGGCTTCTAGGCAGGATTAGACAGGAGAGTTTCAGGGAGAATTTGACAAAAATGTAAGGACTTGATTTCCAGCCTTGGCTATATGCCCAAATAATGCTGTTTTTCACAACTAACATCTGAACAACACAAGAGAGCTTTACTATGTCTTCTTATTTATTATCTCAATAATTAGTTCTTGGCCCATGATCCTGGGAGATTATAAGAAAATGGGTTTTATAACCAGAAAGGCTTTGCTTTGAATCAGAGACTTTCCTCTTAGAGCTAACATGCTTTAATTTTTTTTCTTTATTCCATGAGCCTTCACTATGATCTAACAAGACAGCACACAGCAGTAAAACATAAAAGAACAAAAGAACATCAAAAAAAGAAGGAAAAAGGAAGAAAGCAATACCAAACAGGCAAACAAAAATCACCCCCTCCCCCAGGAGAAAAAAAAGAGAGAGAGAGAAAAGAAAACAATTTACTGGGGTAAATTGTTATTTACAAAAGACTCCTTGGTAAAAAGGAAATTCGTATGGATGCCATAGAGGATTGAATAGAAGTAGCTGGAAGAAGATGATGAAAAGTAATGTTTCTCAGATAGAAGCAAAAGCCAGTGTTTGTGTTATTTTTCTTTTCTCCAAGATACCACTAAAGGTTAAAGTTCTCTCTCTGTGGTTTCATCACCTTAATTGGTTTTGAGTTTCATATGCCCACTTTTCCTGCCTGTCACTGCTCAGTTCAGTACTTGGCCTCAGAGTAATCATACTGATTGATTTTATGACTTAATTTTTCTCCTACCGGTCCATCTGGGATGTCAGACAGCTGAACGCATCTCTGAAACCCAGCTTCTATGCATTCCCATCTTCTTTCTCAGACCCCTCTCACTAGTAGGTTATCAGCAGCACCAAAGGATATACCTCTAGAAATGATAGAACCAGTGACCAGTGTGAGCACAAACCACTGGACTCTGCCTCAGTATATGGGAAAAGCCCTTTGGATATTGTTCAGTGCAGTTCAGTTCAGTCGCTCAGTCGTGTCCGACTCTTTGCAACCCCATGGACTGCAGCACGCCAGGCTTCCCTGTCCATCACCAACTCCCGGAGCTTGCTCATGTCCATCGAGTCGGTAATGCCATCCAACCATCTCATCCTCTGTCATCCCCTTTTCCTCCTGCCTTTAATCTTTCCCAGCATCAGGGGCTTTTCCAATGAGTCAGTTCTTGCATGTTGTAAGGTGAGATGAAGGCATGACTAAGGAGCACATGGCGTTTGACCATAAGCAGAGAAATGAGGACCAGGTGGCTAAGTTCTCACTTCTAATGACCATGCACAGGCTAAAGAAGGGAGGGAAGTCAGAGGGAGTGCAGATGAGAAAGAGTTTGCTGATTATAAGAGCAATCGTTACCCATTTCATCTCTTCATAGCTTAGTATCAGGAAGTTCTCCTTGTCTCTCATGGACATCCAGCCCCGAGTGTGGTCGAACCATGATCCAAATGGTACTGCATACAGGAGAGGTAGGAAGAGTGAGCAGATGACACGTGGAATGAAAGCAGGGATCCATACACTATGTTCACTCAGTTTTCACTTTCACCCATTGGAGAAGGAAATGGCAACCCACTCCAGTGTTCTTGCCTGGAGAATCCCAGGGACGGGGGAGCCTGGTGGGCTGCCATCTATGGGGTCGCACAGAGTCGGACACAACTGAAGCGACTTAGCAGCAGTCTTTTTTTTAAATTAGAAATTGAGCATTCTTTTCATACTAAGTCAAACAAGTGGAATCAAAATGTTATGTTTTATAGGTAGGCAAAAATTCATAAGTTTCTAAAATATACATTATACATATTTTATGCACACACATATGTGTATATGAAAGTTTTTCTACTATACTTGATAAAGGCTTGAGAAAGAACATCGAAAAAAAGGAAGAGATGGAGAAATTGGAAAACATAAACTAAATGAAATGGGATCACCGAATATGAAATAGAAAAAGTGAAACAAGCTAGATAAAAGATCAGCATAAAATCCAGTTGTTTTTAAACATGGTTGCTTATTAGAAACATATCTGGAGCTTTGGAGAAAAAAGGCAAAACTTGGGCATTTGTATTTTTCAAAAAATTTCAAGATAATTCTAATATGTACCTTGATTTTAAAAAGTGATGACAGGTTTTTCTATTAAATGGTAGTTTTGGTGATATAGAATTCTATTCTTTTCTGTTAGTCAATCATGATGCAATGGTGTTAAGTGAGTAACAGTTACATAATCACAATAATAAAAGATAGTTATTAGTTTTTCACAATCAATAGCCAGACAAAAAGTAAAAGACAATTAGAATTGCAGTCCATAATAGAAATGTGATTAACTCAATTGTACATAAAATAATTATGTACAATTTGGGTGATTAAGAAGAGTGATATGGTAAGTGGAAGTGCATATATGCCCGTTTTCATCCGATCAGTCAGTCTATATCTTTTGGTTGGTGCATTTAATCCATTTACATGTAAGTTAATTATTGATATGTATGATCCTATTACCATTTTCTTAATTGTTTCAGTGTATTTTGTTTAGGTCTTTCCCTTCTCTTGTGTTTCCTGCCTAGAAAAGTTCCTTTAGCATTTGTTGTAAAGTTGGTTTGGTGGTGCTGGATTCTCTTAACTTCTGCTTGTCTGGAAAGCTGTTGATTTCTCCATCAAATCTGAATGAGAGTCATGTTGGGTAGAGTGTTCTTGGTGATCAGTTCTTCCCTTTCATCACTTTAAATATATCGTGCCCTTCCCTTCTGGCTTGTAGAGTTTCTGTTGAGAGATCAGCTGATAAACCTGATGGGATCTCCCTTATATGTCATTTGTCATTTTCCCTTGTTGCTTTTAATATTTGATCTTTGTCCTTAATTTTTGTCAGTTTGATTACGATGTGTCTCGGTGGGTTCCTCTTTGGGTTTATCCTGCTGGAACTCTCTGAGCTTCCTGGACTTGGTTGACCATTTATGAAGTTTTCAGCTATTATCTCTTTAAATATTTTCTTGGGTCCTTTCTCTCTTTTCTTCTGGGACTCCTATAATGCAAATATTGGTGTCTTTAATGTTGTCCCAGAGGCTTCTTGGGCTGTCTTCATTTTCTTTTTTTCATTCTTTTTTCTATGTTCTGTTCTGTGGCAGTCATTTCCACCATTCTGTCCTCCAGGTCACTTACTCATTCATTCTGCCTCAGTTATTCTGCTACCGGTTCCATCCAGTGTATCGTTCATCTCTGTGTCTTGCTCTGATGGACGGAGCCTCTCTCAGTAAAGCTTTAATCCAATCATCAGCGAATGGGTGGAGTCGCGCTCCTGTTAAGTTGTTTGGCAACCCACTCCAGTTTTCTTGCCTGGAGACTTCTATGGACAGAGGAGCCCAGCAGGCTACAGTCCACGGGGTCGCAAAGAGTTGGACACAGCTGAGTGACTACCACTACCGTGTCTGAGCCTTTCTTTCTTTTTTTTTTTAAAGAAAATTTGTTTGTTTGTCTGGGCTCGGTCTGGGGTCTTTGATCTTCATCTCGGGAGTTGCGATTACTCAGCCCACGTGCCACAACTACTGAAGTTCGAGCACCCCAGAGCCCCAGCTCCACACCAGGAGAAGCGACTGCAATAAGCCCGTGCCCTGCAATGAAAAGTGGCCCTTACTCTCAGCAACTAGAGAAAAGCCCCCGCAGCAGTGAAGACCCAGTGTGGCCAAAAATAAATAAAGAAAGGAATAAAGAGGATGAATCTGAAAAATGGTGAAAAGTCAGGATGGTATTGTCCAGAGAGCCAATGAAAGCTGACTTTCAGAAAGTCATAGATTAGGAGAGTAGAGGAAAGAATGTGAGTGCTCGGTGCTAATATTAGATCCTGAAGACTCAGAAAATAGCTGGGATAGTTTCTGATGGGGCAAGAAGGCTGGTTGAGGTTCTGCTGCTCTACAAGACAGTGGACTTAGTGGACTTAGAAAATCTGGCTTCCAGTGGTGATGGAGATACTCATGGCTTGGGAAGATGCGGAGACATCAGGTTGCGTTTAAAAGAAAAAAAAAAAAAGAGGTCTGATGAAGGGCTCTGGCAACTCCTAGCTTTCATGTTTTACATTCACTCACTGTTTCCTTGGATGAACCATTCAAAGTATTGTTCCAGTGACTGTGGTCTCTTAACAAATTTCATAGTCCTCCAGAAGAAATAACCAGACACAAAAACATCTCTGGGATTTCGGACGAGGTAGATCATCTGAAAGAGAAAAATAGGATAATGAAAAATCAAGTCATTTTCTAACCTTTTTTCCCCCAACCTTCTTGATTTTCATAAAAATGGAGAAAAAGCCAAAGGATTCCCTGATGGTCCAGTGGTTAAGGTTCTGTGATTCCACTGCAGGGGCTGTGGGTTTGACCCCTAGTCAGTGAAATAGGATCCCACCTGCTGTGTGGTACAGACAAACAAATCAACCAACAAAGTGTCAGCTGGATATAGGAACCCAGAGTGGTTAGAAAAACCAGTCATGAAGGCAGAGTAATCACCCTGAATTTAGGCATTGATGTCAGTATGCTGTTCTCATACGAGCAACTCTCTGGTGCTTCCACATAAATGGCAGGAGGCATTTATTTAATTAAGACTGGCTAATTATTATTATTATTTTTTAGAGCAACAAAGGATTATTCAGGGTATAATACAGTTATAAATTCTAGTTCGACTTCAAACGTGGTTTTCTAAGATTTTGGCATCGTCGTTTCCCTTGGTCTCTGGCTTACGCCTGGCTAGCATAACCTACAGAATGATCTACACATTTGTATTTCAGTATGGTTTGCCTGGAGAACCCCAGGGACGGAGGAGCCTGGTGGGCTGCCGTCTCTGGGGTCGCACAGAGTCGGACACGACTGAAGCGACTTAGTAGCAGCAGCAGCAGCAGCATGGTTGGGTCACCATCAAATACAGACTCCCAGGTCCTACCCTATACCTACTGAATACAATTGCATTTCGATCAGATCTCCAAGAGATTCCTAGGCAAATTAAAGTTTAACAAGCATTGTTCAAGCCTATCATTCNCATGGTTGGGTCACCATCAAATACAGACTCCCAGGTCCTACCCTATACCTACTGAATACAATTGCATTTCGATCAGATCTCCAAGAGATTCCTAGGCAAATTAAAGTTTAACAAGCATTGTTCAAGCCTATCATTCTTTTATATTTTGGTTTCTTGGCTGCACCTCATGGCAGGCAGAGCTTCCCCGACCAGGGACTAGACTTATGTCCCCTGCTGGCTGAACAGTAAATAATCCATTTGCAATGCAGGAGACACAGGAGCTGCAGCTTCAATCCCTGGGTTGGGAAGATCCCCTGGAGGAGGGCATGGTAACCCACTCCAGTATTCCTGCCTGGAGNCAGAAATGGTATGGACCTAACAGAAGCAGAAGATATTAAGAAGAGGAGGCAAGAATACACAGAAAAACTATACAAAAACAGATCTTCATGACCCAGATAACCATGATGGTGTGATCACTCACCTCGAGCCAGACATCCTGGAATGTGAAGTCAAGTGGGCCTTAGGAAACATCACGACAAACAAAGCTAGTGGAGGGGATGGAATTCCAACTGAGCTGTTTCAAATCCTAAAAGATGATGCTGTGAAAGGGCTGCACTCAATATGCCAGCAAATTTGGAAAACTCAGCAGTGACCACAGGACTGGGAAAGGTCAGTTTTCATTCTTATCCCAAAGAAAGGCATGCCAAAGAATGCTCAAAGTGCCACACAATTGCACTCATTTCACATGTTAGCAAGGTAATGCTCAAAATTCTCCAAACGAGGCTTCAATATTACTTTAACTGAGAACTTCTAGATGTTCAAGCTGGATTTAGAAATGGCAGAGGAACCAGAGATCAAATTGCCAGCATCCATTGGACCATAGAAAAAGCAAGAAAATTCCAGAAAAACATCTATCTCTCCTTCATTGACTAGGTTAAAACCTTTAGCTGTTTGGATCACAGCAACCTGTGCAAAATTCTTAGAATGGGAATACCATACCACCTTACCTGCCCCCTGAGAAATCTGTATGCAGGTCAAGAAGCAACTGTTAGAACTGGGCATGGAAGAAAGGACTGATTCAGAATTGGAAAAGGAGTATGTCATGGTTGTATATTGTCACCTTGCTTATGTAACTTATATGCAGAGTACATCATGAGACATGCTGGACTGGATGAAGCACAAGCTGAAATCAAATTGCTGGGAGAAATATCAGTAACCTCAGATGTACAGATGACACCACCCTTGTCACAGAAAGCGAAGAGAAACTAAAGAACCTCTTGATGAAAGTGAAAGAGGAGAGTGAAAAAGTTGGCTTAAAACTCAGTATTCACAAAATGAAGCTCATGGCATCCAGTCCCATCAGTTCCTCGCAAGTAGATGGGGGAACAGTGGAAACAATGACAGACTTTATTTTCTTTTGCCCCCAAATCACTGCAGATGCTAACTGCAGCCATGAAATTAAAAATGCTTTCTCCTTGGAAGAAAAGCTATGACCCAACGTAGATAGCATAATAAAAAGCAGAGACATTACTTAGCTGACAAAGGTCTGTCTAGTCAAAGCTATGGGTTTTCTAGTAGCCATGTATTGATGTGAGAGCTGGACCATAAAGGAAGCTGAGTGCTGAAGAATTGATGCTTTTGAACTGTGGTGTTGGAAAAGATTCTTGATGGTTCCTTGGACTGCAAGGAGATCAAACTGGTTAATCTTAAAGGAAATCAGTCCTGAATATTCACTGGGAGGACTGATGCTAAAGCCGAAGCTCCAATGCTTTGGCCACCAGATGCGAAGAGCTGACTCATTAGAAAAGACCCCGATGCTGGGAAAGACTGACGACAGGAGGAGAAGGGGGTGACAGAGGGTGAGAGGGCTGGGTGGCATCACGGACTCGATGGACATGAGTCTGAGCAAGCTCCGGGAGTTGGTGATGGACAGGGAGGCCTAGGGTGCTGTGGTCCATGAGGTCTCAAGGAGTCGGACACGACTGAGCGGCTGAGCTGAGATGATGCTGTGTGTCTCTTGGAGTATTGGTCCAGAGACTGCTTCCCTCGGTCCTCACGGGAGCCGGGAGGACTGCCGGGTGCTCAGATGCGGGCCCCGGTGCCCACCGTGAGCCTCTCTGTCTGTCTTCTGTGTGCCACTTAGGGTTAGAGCTCTGAGACATTGCCTCTGAACCTCTGTGCTGCGAACAGTCTCAGATAAAAGGTGATCATTTCCACTCAGTGTCTGATGTGGTTTTGTGACCGTTTTAGTGCTTCCCAAGGAGTCACTTGCAGGCCAGGTCCCTCAGTAGCAGTGGCTGGGTGGGAGTACGGAGCGCAGTAACGTCTGTCTCTTGGCATGAGCGGGGCAGCATTCAGTCAGTGGGCTATTTCTGAATGTAATGAAAATCTTGGCCACGAGGATTACATAGAAATTGAGTTGTTTTATTTTTAACAACATTAAGAATACTCAGATCTTCTTTTAAAATTTTTTTTCTGTGTGTATGAAGTTTAGGCTAAGATGAACTTGCTCCTAAAGCTGCAGTTAATGAACATTTGCTCTGGGCCTTGTGTTTTATGGAGAATGGTTTTTGCTCTAGGGAACTCAGTTTTCCGGGACTCCAGCCAGAGTGCTAGCTGAGTGAGGCGCAGTGGCTGGGGACTGTGGGAGGCTCAGCTGAGAGGGAGGGAAGGGGGGCTTGCCAAGTGTGGGCACAGGAGGTGGTGTCTGCGGCGCGCTGAGGGCGTGGTGGAGGGGAGTGGGGGCAGGGCAAAGCATGGCCCAAACCCAGAGGTGAGAAAGGGTGAGGTGAGCTGCGGCTGAGTGGGCACGGCAGCTGCCTGAGCCGCCTGAGCTTCCGTAGCAGTTAGTAATCTAGCAACAGACAGACGTGCCTTTATTCTAGATTATTCCCACCAGCTTTCTGATTTGTCTGACATAACACTAGTCTTGATAGTTGTGTAAAGTCGTGAACTTAAGAGCAGAAAGGACTGTCATATTCCTGCTCCCTAAATGTTCTCGGGAATGGCGTGAGGGTGGTGGGGAAGGAAAGCAGGATGCTCTAGGAGCCATCTTGGTGGTGACTGAGGGGTCACCTCTGCCCCCAGTGATCACCTGTCCAGGTTGTCCTGCCACCCCCCACCCCAGTTTATCATTCTGGTGGGAATGGATGGATGACCATCCGATCAGAGGGTAGGAGACCCACTGCTGGATGCCCGAGGCCCCGCGGTGGCCTTGGAGGTGAGAGCTCGCTGCGCTCACCGGCGTGGAGCTGGTCCTGCCGCGGTGGCTCTCGTGCGGTGTTGGTGATGGGTTGGCACGCACGTCCGCTGATGCAGCTGTCTTTCCTCAGGTGGCTCCAGCACCGGCCCCGCTGTCAAGGAGTGGTTTGTGTACTCCGGGAACCCACTGAGGCAGCCAGACCTCGTCAGGCCTCTGCAGATGAGCCTTCCAGGTACAGACAGCCTTGGGTAGATGTCAGAGCTGCTCACCACGTGGTGCAGCAGTCATCTCTGTGGGGACACCTGTCCAGCACTGCACACACACCGATCTCCATCTCTACCGTGGGCCCAGGAGCGGCGCACCTGATGACGTTCTAGACACAGCAGAGGAGAGGGCAGCACACAGCCCTCCCCAGGCCCGGTCTTCTGAACCACCCTGCCTCACTCCCCCGCCTGCTGCCCAAGGTCCGCGCCGGGGGGGAGGAAGCCGGGACCACCTTAGTGAGCAGCTTCGAGCTCGCACGGTTGCATTCCTGCTGCTCTGTTCGGGGCGATTCTTGTCTTGCTTCCACGATTGAAAGTGGGCTTGATGAACTGGGAAAAGGAGGTGAAGGAAAGTGTCCACCTGCAAAAATAAGTTTTTTTCAAGGGCCATATCTTAAAACACATAGTGGGAGGGGAGGAGAAAGCAGAGTTCTCCTAAACATTCGTTGAAGTAAAGTCTCCCTGTGGGCTGTTAGTGTCTGAAGAAGGCCAAGCACGTCCGACTGCAGGAGACGGGGCTCCACACACACACGCTCGAGAGAGGACAGAGTTTCCGGCTTATCTGAGTGGCCTTTCTCACTGGTCCACAAACACATGCTTCTCCAGAATTCTAATATACCACTTTTACCTGCTTAGATTCTCTCAAGTCACTGTTGTGTTCTGTCACTCAAGCCTGTAATCTACCAGATAAGAAACACTGTGAAACCCGTTTCTTGTAAGTGGGACTGTGCAAGGAGAGAAGCTGAGGAATGTTTCCTAATTCTCTCACATGCACCAGGACGAACTTTTGTTTTGAGTAGAACTTTCCTTTATTTGCACTAGACTCAGCAAAGTATAAATCAGTAAATGGTCGCAGGATCATTTAATGTTTAAATGAAAAATACATTTCTTTTGCTACTTTTACTAACTGTGCGTGCATGTGTTATCAGTCAGTGCTCTCTTTCCCGTGTTTGTGTTGCTGAGGACTGGTCCCCTGTCCCCTCTCTCCCTTACTCAAACTTAAATATTAGTATTTTAGTATTTCAACCCTAAAGGTACTTACCACAGAAACAATTTAAGAATGAATTGACATTTACAGCAAGAAGTACTTTTAAAGAATACCCACAATCATTTCCCAGAAATGTTTTAATATATATATGTAATTTTCATTTTAGTGTATCGTTCCAGAAATAATGTAGAAAGGGAATATTTGGCCTTTCATTTATTGTGAGTTAATTTTAGAGGCCACTCAGTATAAGGTTTTAATAAACGCTAAAGTTCACGCCAGGGTTGGAGAGACTGCTTCTGAGGCTGTGGCTCGTGCTCCTTGGCACTGCTGAGCTACAGGTGTGTGCATGTTGCACTGGGACTGCACACGGGGCCTGTGCTTCCAGCAGGAGCGGGAGCCTGCCCACCTGCAGAGGGCCGGCGTGCGTCTGCCGCGCGAGGGCCCTGGAGGTGGGGTCTTGAACTTGTGTTGCGGATGGTTCAGATGAATGACTCTGTTGACATTTATGCTATTAACGATATAAAATGATAGGATTTTTATATATAAATCTTCTCTATATCCATGAATAAAAACGCCGGATGGTTTTTATTTTAGACTCATTTGGAAGGTGGATCATCCAGGTGCCTGTCTCATGGTTTTCCAGCACCCTGACGATGTGTATGTTAGGAACGGCGGGCTCCTGCAGCTTGGTCCTCGCCTTCCGCAGGCCCTCGCAAGGGTGTACCTTGAAATTTGGCTTCCTTTCCCCCAACCTGTCCCTCACAGGGTCCCTGCGTCTGTGCGTCATCCTCAGTTGCCTCCCTTACTGACATGCTGCATTTTGTGCTGCAAGTTTTGGACCACACAGCAGGCAAGCATCTGACATAACTTTTTATCTCCCAAACTGGATATTCTTTAGGCAACATGTAGGTGATTTTTTTTTGTCTTTGCAGAGCCTCTTTTTGGTCATTTTAAGCACGTCCTTATTTTATAAACCTCAGAAAGCTGATTCACACATCTAATTGGTAGTTTGTCCATCTGGAACGATTTTTAAAGCATTCAGGAATCCGAGAGTAAGCTTAGTATTTCTTGGCTGTTTAAAGACGTGATGCACTAGCACCTTGCAGACCCTCTTAGACAACTGTTTTATGAAATGAAACAAGTTGTCATTCACAGAAATTACCTCCTTCCCTGTCCCTCTGGGCAGCACTCTTGGGGCTTGCTCATTTCTGAGAAGCTCTTGAGACTTTCCTGTCCATGAATTCACACAGAAGCCTTTGCCAAGTAAGGACATAATTTGACTTTTGAAGCTGATATGTTGCAGGAGCAATGCAATTGGGACCTGTAGACGAAATCTCAGCTGCCCATTGAACTCTGGGTGAAGTGTGGGGGCCACCCTTGATCCTTTCTGGCAGAGTCATGCGACTTTCTCATACTGTGAAATGTTTTCATTTTGCTGTTTTTGACTATTTAAAAATGTGAAAATCATTCATTCATAATTTCTGCATATAAAACACAGGGAAATGTATCTTACACAATTTTGGCAGCTGTTTCTTTTGCACAGTGTACTCTGAAAACCACTAGTCCAGGAAAATAAGAGAGCCAACTACCAGAGCAGACCAGTGGTGGTTTCACCAAGCACCCCTCACAGTTGCGTCTGTCTCACTCCCTTGGACAGCACAGCTGAGCACAGGAGGAGAAGGCCCCCCCTTTCCCGCACAGTACAGCCGTTTAGAGAAAGAGGAATGCTTTCAATGAAATACGTGCATGCTGGCCTCTTAGGGTTTCTGCTTGTTGAAACCAGGAAGTTCTGTTAATGTGTACTTTCCAGTTGCTTTAAGTGTAAAAGCCCAAGGAAGCCAGCAAGGAAAGAGGTCAGTGCCCTTTATTTCTTTACTTTGTTTCTGAGAAGCGTCTTATAACTTGCTAGTACAAAGAATAATGGTAAATGGACTTTTTTTTTTTTAAACTAGGGGGAACGCCTAGTTTGAGACAACTGTGGCTGAGCCAAGAGCCAGGGATCCAGGCCCAGCGCTTGGATACACTGCTGGCCTGCTTTGACCTTTCATCCTCGCGAGAAGAACTGCAGGCAGTTGAGCGCCCCTTCCAGGCGCTGTGCTGCCTCCTGGTCTACCTGTTCGTGCAGGTACCCTCACTCCTGGCCGTGGCTACTGCACTCACCCCTCGCTTCTGGCCCTTGACTTTTGGGGGGTATGGCGGTCTGGGTGTTGCTGAGGACTGGTCCCCTGTCCCCTCTCTGCCCAGTGTCCGTTTCATAAAAAGTGAGGTCTCTGTGTGGCTGTACCTTTGAGGAGCCCTGTCGGCTGCCGGCATGGAAGTGGGCTCTGCACCGCCCTGCGATGGAAGCCTGAGGTGTCTGACAGGTCCAGGCCATGGTGCGCTTTGCTCACGATGGCCCAGTTTTGTAGTGTGGGCTGTCCTGTGTCCCCGTTTGGATGGTAGTTACCACAAACGGGTAGTTAGACCACCCTTAGTGAGTTTCAGTTTTACCGCCTCCTCACTGGTTTCACATGCACCAGGACGAACTTTTGTTTTGAGTAGAACTTTCCTTTATTTGCACCAGACTCAGCAAAGTATAAATCAGTAAATGGTCGCAGGATCATTTAATGTTTAAATGAAAAATACATTTCTTTTGCTACTTTTACTAACTGTGCGTGCATGTTGTTATCAGTCAGTGCTCTCTTTCCCGTGTTTGTGAGTCTGCAGGCAGCCGAGGTGGACACTGAGGGTTGGGAGCTGGTCGAGCCAGCAGCTGAGTTTCTTCCTCCAGGAGAATAAGAGGCTTTCTTCTCAGGACTGTGTGTGGATACATGGATACTGATACTTGGATTTGGATATGTCTTTGGATAGCCTTGTGTTAGCACTCTTAGGACTCCATTTGCATTTCTTTCTCCAGCAGGAGAGAGAGGTCCTTGAGCCTACTCGCAGTCACTCGGCACAGCTCTGCCCTCTTGTCAGCTGTGCAGGTGACTGTGGGCGATGAAGACCCACTTCCAGAAGGAAGATGCCCCAAATCACAGAATAGCCACTTTACATCCCATGTACTTATATAAACCTGAGGCTAGAAAAGTATCAGAAGGAAAACTTCCACTTTCACCTTCTTACTACTAGTAGTTACCTTTTAAGTGAAATCTTTTTAGTATAAGTCAGCCTGAGATAGGCTCATTGTTGGTTGACTTTAAAGGATACATTCAAATTGGAACTTTTAAAATAGAAAACAAATCAATGCATCAGTGTTATCCCTTAGATTAAAAGGTACTATACTGTGTTGTTATCCATAAGGATAACTGTTCTCTCTTTAGATTAATAACTATAATCTCTTTAGATTAATAAGGCTAAATAGTATACTTTTGTATGCTGCTGCTAAGTCGCTTCAGTTGTGTCCGACTCTGTGCGACCCCATAGACAGCAGCCCACCAGGCTCCGCCATCCCTGGGATTCTCCAGGCAAGAACCCTGGAGTGGGTTGCCATTTCCTCCTAGTTAAGCTTAAGTTAGGTGCCACACAGGATGAATGCATACAAAGAAACGAAGCCCTCATTTGCTGACCGTTGGGCCCTAACTCGGTTACCTCATGTTTCACTTGGAGTCCATCCTCCAAGTTAACATTGCTTATTAGAGGCTTATTTGAGAAACTTTTCTCAAAGGGTAATTTTGCATCATAGAAAGTTTGCATATTTTTTATAATCATGGTAGAGCAAATACTTTATCATAATAATCTCCACTGCTGCTGCTAAGTTGCTTCAGTCGTGTCCGACTCTGTGCGACCCCATAGATGGCAGCCCACCAGACTTCCCCGTCCCTGGGATTCTCCAGGCAAGAACANCATGCAGCCTGGACTGTAAAAAGTGAAATGTTAAAGAAAGAATGCTGGTACAAGATAATTGACAAGATCATCATTATTTATTATTTAATTATTAACAGGAACTTGACTTAATTCTTTGAAGAAAATATGGAACACAATCTTAATCATATTTCTCATACTAGTAGTCTGTGTTTAAAAATGTCAGCTGTAATCTAATATAATGTAATGCCTCCTGTAATTTTTAATCCATGGAGGTAGTCATTCTAATAATCCTTTGTGGTTTCTATTTATCTATTAGCCTACACTGCCTGCTTCTTCCAAGTATGTGTGTGTGTGTATGTGTGTGTGTAGCTATGCAGTGAAAAGCTGTACGTGAAATGGACACATGCTTAAAGCATTACTTTATTTTCTTTAGTGGAGAAGGTAAGTACACAATTGGTCTCTCATTGGATTTTTTTGGTTGTCTGCTGACACAAGTCCCCTATTACAAAATCCTGTGGATAGAAAAATGCAGATCTCTTGCAGCCCCTGAGATATTGTCACTCAGTTTTAACTCCTTAACTGGCTGTCTACTCCTTATTGGAAGTCTACTATCCAGACTTTACCACTCAGAAATCCTCACTTGTTAACATCAGCTTTGGTAAAGTTTTGTGGCTGAGTACATATGTTTGTGTGTTTTGTTTAGTGCGTAGATAGAAATTATACAGATAATTATCTTTCTGATTTAGGAAAAATTTGCCATAAAGCTTTGGGCACCCTGGGATTTTCAAAAACACTTCGGGATTGCAGTCAGAGAACCTTCTCTCTCCACAAGTAAATATACTGTGTTTAATTTCTCTCTTCGATGAACTGGAAAGTTTATATTTTCTTTTCAGGAGGTTTAAAATTTTGCCCCCAGATATGGTCCCAGTTTCTGTTTCTAAATGTAAAAAGCATGTCCTAAATTCAAAGTAGATCTGTTGTGGTTTAAAAGTCTGATGGATGGGCCATTTAAGACAACATATGTCACCAGAAATTCATGTAAATATTAATACTGTGTTTACTTGCTTTAACCCTGCAAGGTTATGTGGCTTTGGGGAAGACCATGGGGACTAACATCCCCAGTCAGCCTGGTTTCTAGGACTGATGATCCAAATGACAGCTGTGGATGGAGTCAGGCCCCTGGGCTGAGCAGCTGACAGCACTGAAGTCCCTTAGAAATGGACATGGGTAAGGAGGGGTGGGGGTGTGGAGGTGGGAGGCATGTGGAGCAGTCAGTAGTACACTGAGGGGGAAAATGCCTTTCCTGCTTGCCGGATGAGGGGAGATCACCTGTGTGAGGGTGGAGACCTCTTGATAGATTAAACAGAAGGAGGTTTTAGGGGATGATCCCATCTGGTCACCACCAGAGAGTAAAATTTTCATGGTTAGAGGTGGAGCTTGCAAAAACTCAGGCTTCTCACTCCTATTAACACCTTCTTCCCACCTCCCAGGGCTCTCCAAACTGTGGGTCTTGACCCAATGCTGGGTCAAAAATGAGTATAGTGGGCTATGATAGGTACTCTTTGACATAATAGAACAGATCAGAATCTATAGGAAGTAAGGCTTTGTGATTTCAATTTCAGACACACACACACGCACATGCTCACATATGGAACATATACTTGTATCCTGGGTCACACTGGACATTTAATTTCTTACTAAGGACCTGGCCAAAAAGTTAAAAAAAGACACTACTTTACAAAAAAGGTAGCATGGAGTTATGGAATAGGGCATGAGAGATTGTTTTTCTAAACTGATTTTAAATCAACACAAAGAATCTTAGTTATTCATTTTGTTACATGCATTCTCTTTTTTAAAATGTTGTTNGAAATCGATAAACTGAAAAAGTACGATAAAAGTTTTTTTTTTTTTTTTTTGGCTGCATTGTTGTCATGCAGGATCTTAGCTCCCCAACCAGGGATCAAACCCATGTCCCCGGCGGATAGCACAGTCTTAACCACTGGATTACCAGGGAAGTCCAAGAGTGATTCTTTTTTTATAGGCTGGTTTTTTAAAATCAGCTTTCTGCAAAAGATGCTAATGGCAAGAAGTAGAACTAACTATATGCCAACAAACCTGTCTAAGAGAGAAGTGAGGGTTTACGAGTTTAAATCCTTGGTCTTGCTTTTGTAGGTTGAGATCTTTTTTCTTGGTCATGAGTGCTGAGCATTTGTAGATTTCTTGCTTTTTCTGCAACATAATTATAGCTTCATTTATACAGAGGCAACTTTGTATAAAGTTGGAATAAAGGTGGAGATGGATGGTGATGGGACCAGTGCAGCGTTTGCTGGCTGAGCCCCTGAGGCTGTGAGGAGGGCGTGGAGGTGCTGCTGTGACTGGGCCCCACCCATCTGTGGGCTTCGCCCCCTCATTCCCAGACTCTGTCTCTCTCTGTGCTTTTCTCTCCTTGCTTCTCATTCACACTTTGGTTGGACTTTTTGATTTCACAGAGGATGGGAGGAGATGCATGTTTGGGGAATCCTGGTTTCTTATGAACGGGGATGCAGAGACACGGTTGACATCTAGGGCTCGCAAGCTCGTGCTCGTCCCAGCTCTGACCACCCTAGCTCAGGCTAGCTGTGGGTGCTTGCTGTCTGCAGACCCCGCAATTGTCAGCTCTGGAAATTTATGTTAACCCTTGATGACCTACATTGCTCCAAGGCTCAGATTTGGCCATAGCTCAGGCTTCCCACAGGCATTCTGGAGCAGTCTGCTTTGCTTATGAGTATCAGGCTCTGCTGCCCAGCCTGGCTCTGGTTGACATGGAGATTTATACACCAGGGACTGTGGATGGGGGGAGAAAAGACCCCGCCCACCTCTAAGGATGTCTCTTCTGTCCTTGGTGTGAGTGCGTGTATATGAGAGAGTGTGTGCTCTGCTGCCCCAGGCGTGTGTGTGTGTGTGTGCTCTGCTGTCCTGGGTGTGTGCATGTGTGTGTGGTCATGTGTGTGCTCTGCTGTCCTCTGTGTGTGCGTGTGTGTGTGCTCTGCTGTCCAGGGTGTGCGCATGTGTATGTATGCTCATATGTGTGCTCTGCTGTCCTCTGTGTGTGTGTGTGTGTGTGTGCGCTCTTCCACCCCAGGTGTGTGTGAGTGTGTGCTCTGCTGCCCTGGGTGTGTGTGCGTGTGTGTGTGTGGTCATGTGTGTTCTCTGCTGCCCCAGGCATGTGTGTGAACACACATATGTGCACATGCACTCTCCTGTGCCTGTGTGTGTGCTTTGCCTCCCCCATTGTATGTGTGTGTGTGTGTGCACATGCATGCTTGGCTGTGCATGTGAGAGTATATGTGTGCCTTGCTGCCCCAGGGAGGTATGTTTGCTTTGCTGCTCTGAGCATGCACGCATGTATGTGTATGCACACATGTGCTGTCCAGAGCCTGTGTGTGTGCTTTGCCACCCCGAGTGTGCATGTGTGTGTGTGCATGTGGGCACACGCTGTCCTGTGTGTGTATATGTGTGTGCTTGCCGCCCTGAGCATGTGCACACGTGCATGTATCTGTGTATATGTGTGTGTGTGTACATGCGCTGTGCTGTGTGTATTTTGCTGCCATGTGCACGCACACACGTGTGTATGCATGTGCTGTCTGTGTGTGCACTTGCTGCCCTGAGCATGTGCACACGCGCATGTATCTGTGTATGTATATATATGTGTGGGTGTACATGCGCTGTGCTGTGTGGGTGTGTATTTTGCTGCCATGTGCATGCACACGTGTGTGTGTGCATGTGCTGTCGTCTGTGTGTGCACTTGCTGCCCTGAGCATGCATGCATGTGTGTGTATGTGTGCGTGGACATGTGTGTGTGTTTGCACATGTGCACATTGTCCTCTGTGTGTATATTGCTACCCTGAGCGTGCATGCATGTGTGTGTATGTATGTGCATGCACTTTGCTGCCCTGGGCACACACGTGTGTGAGTGTACATGTGCACACATTGGTGTGTGTGCTTTGCTGCTCTGAGTGTGTATGCACGTGTGTGTGTGTGTGCATTTGTACATGCACACATGCAGCCCTGTGTGTGTGTGCCCTCAGCTGCCGAGCGTGCATGCATGTATGTGTATGTGCACGCACTGCCCTGTGCCTGTGTTCTCCCAGGGCTGATCCTGGCGCTCTCTCTATGCAGGTGGACACTCTCTGTCTGGAGGATTTGCACGCCTTCATTGCACAGGCCCTTTGCCTCCAAGGAAAGCCCACCGTGGAGCTTGCAGACTTGCAGGTACTGACTGTCACCACCCTGGGGATGGCCCGCCTGACCACAGGGGTGCCACACTTGCCAGCATTCTGTACATTTGGCTGGTGTTTCACAGGAAAGCTACCATGACTCACTCACTTTGTAACTGGGAAGCTTGCCTTCTGATCCCCTTGACCCATTTGGCCCACCTCCTATCCCTCCCTCCGGCAACTGCCACTCTGTTCTTTGTATCAGTGAGTTTGTGTTTTTCTTTGTTTGTTTTTTGTCTTGTTTTCAAATTCCACATAGAAGTGAAAGCGTGTCATTTGTCTTTCTCTGACTTATTTCCCATAACATCATGCCCTCAATTCACGTAGTCACAAATAACAAAGTTTTATTCTCTTTTTATGTTCAACAGTGTGTGTGTGTGTGTGTGTGTGTGCGTGTGCACACGCACGCGTGTGCAGTGCATGCACACTCATTGATGTACACTGAGGTTGGCCTGCTTGTCTTGGCTGTTGTAAACAGTGCAGCAGTGAACACGGGGGTGCGTATCTCCTCAAGGTGGTATCTTCATTTTCTGCAGATAAATCCCAGGAGCGGAATTGCTGGATCATGCAGTGTTTCTGTTTTTAACTTTTAAGAGCCTCCATACTGTCTCCCACAGCGACCTCGCCGATCTGTGTTCCCACCAGCAGTGCCTAAGGCGCCTCTTTTCTCCATGTCCTCTCCAACATTTGTTATTTCTTGTCGTTTTGATGATGGCCATTCTGACAGATCTGACAGATCTGAGGTGATAGCTCACTGTGGTTTTGATCTGCATTTCTCTGATAATTAGTAGTGCTGAACATCTTTTCATTTGCTTGTTGGCCAGCTACATGTTTTCTTTGAAACAAGGTCTATTCAGGTCTTCTGCTGAATTTAAATCAGATTGTTCAGTTTTTTGGTTGTTGAGTTGTATGAGGTATTTATGTATTTTGAACATTTACCCCTTATCAGACAAATGTTTTGGAAATAATTTCTCCCATTCAGTGCATTTTCTTCTTATTTTGTTGATGGTTTCCTTTGCTGTGTAGAAGCCTTTTTTTCCTTTTCTCATTTCATTTTTATGAGTTAAGTTACAGGTATACACCACAGTGATTCACAGTTTTAAAGGTTATACTCCATTTATAGTTTCTGTAGTTACTGTAAAATATTGGCTTTATTTCCTGTGTTGTACAATATATCTTTATAGCCTATTTATTTTTGTATGCAGTAGTTCATATCTTTTTTTTTTTTTTTTGGTATCTTTTAATCTGCAGAAGTATTTTAGCTTGAGGTATCCTCAATTGTTTCTTTTACATACCCCATCTGATAGGTTGTGGCGTATGTCCTGGGTTGGGCAGCTGGGCATCCCAAGATGCCATGCCACACTTGCTCTGCCTGGGGGAGCCTGTTCCCCAGCCCCTGCCCTGTGGAATGCCTGTTCCCAGGCCGGCTAGGCAGCAAAGCCCACACAGCCAGTGTAGAGCCCCTTCCCAGCTCGAGGGCTGGAGGCAGAGCTTGCTGGCTGCCTGGTCCTTCTGCTCTGAGCTCAGAGCTCCATGTGCTCCTGCGCCTTCCTTCTGCTCAGACTCTTCACACCTGGGGCGGACCTGAGGCATCTCAGGCTCTCCTAGGGCTGGGCTTTGGAAACTCTGAGGTCAGGACTTGACAGGTTTGCCTTTCCCTGCCCCATGTGCTTTTTGATGGCGCCAAGTCTTAGGTGACTGAAGAGAGGGGAGGAGGGTGGGATCATGGTTAGTGCTTCAGGTTTGATCTTACGACGTCTCTTGCCTTTTGCCACCCTTTGAGTCCTGGGTCCTTTCTGCAACTCTCTACTTGTAGACCTAACGGCAGATGTCATTGTGGTCATGGCCCTGGGTCACCCTTCCTTCTGACTGGGGCATGTGTGGCTGGAAGAGCTGCCTGGGATGAGGTGCTGGAGAAGGTGAGTCCCGCTCTGAAGCCCTAGGATGCTGTGTGTGTTCAGGTGACGGAGTCAGAGCCGGGCTGAGGAGATACTTAGGACGGCAGGCTTTACGCCACAGGATGTGCAATGGGCTTTGCTGCTCCCAGAGTCATTTCCTCTTTCACATAGTTTTTCGTGAGGAAGACACTCGGCTTCAGGCCAAGCTGCACGCTCTCTTCTTTCCGGTGCTCCTGGGTTCTTCCTATAAGCTTGCAGACACTCCAGTGGAAGTTGTTTTTCCTGTTCATTATCCAGGGCCCTCCATTCTGGACCTCAGATGAGAGTCAGGACTAGGCTGGAAGTCGTGTGTGTTCAGAGGCTGCCTCCTCAGTGTCCTGCGCCATGAGGCTGTAGGTAAGACAGGGTTGGGAGGCCTGTCAGTCCTGGTAGACCCCGCTCCCCTGAGACAGCCGCTGACTTTGGCGGGGGAGATTGTTGCTGCACGTGGTGAGTTCAGAAAACCTGCAGTTGTTTCCACTGGGGCTGTGGTGTTTTAGGGTGCAGCAGCCAGCCCGGTCCTGTGACGGGCAAACCTTGCCAGTGTGTCTCTTACTTCATTTTGCCCTCTCCTCCTTTTGTTCCTCGTAAGTATCCATTTAAATTCTAGGAGTGTATCTCAACACAGTTTGCATTTACCTGGCTTAAAGGTGAAGCATGAAAGTGACCTTGGATGGGAACGGACCGCGCAGAGGAGAGGTGGTTTTTGTTTTGCTCTCTGGGGGCAGGAGCTGCGTAACAAGCGCTCGCCCACCCAGGCCTTGGCGTTATCACTGCAGCGCCGGCCCTTCATGGAGGTGCCATGCTCGCCAGGCCCAGCCCTGCCCCGACGCCTTGTGAGGAGAAAGAGACTTCTGGATGCATTCCTGCTGGGCTCCTTGTTAAACCAAACCTCGATCTGATTTCTTTTTCCCTCTGAGACAGGATCAGAAGATAGTAGGTTTCCCCACACAGCCTTCACATGTCACTTATTTACATGTGAACCCAACAGCTATTTTTAAAGTACCCACTGTGGGGCACTCCTGCAGCGAGCTGGCTGGCACGTTTGCCCTACCGTGTGCTCACAGGCTCGTGTGTCAGACACACGTGGGCGAGTTACTCTCCACTCACAGTCACGTGGCTCTGGGCCCACCACGTCATGGCCAGGCCCTCGGCACAGACGTGGGCCCTCCTCCCCTGGCTCCCGTCTTCCTCCCCTACATGCTCGTCACGTGTCACACAGAGGAGCCTGTCCCCTGAGGATTCACACACCTGCCTGTTGGCCCGCAGCTCTCCCTGTCCTGAGGATGCATGCCAGGCCGTGGCTGTGTGACCGGAGTTCAGATGCCTGCCACTGGCCCCCCCCGCTTTAGGCCGCCGCCTCCTGCCATGGACGCCGCTTTCTCACCATGTCACATCCCGTTTCATGGCAGGGGGCGGCACCGGACAGGGATGGGAGGTTTGGAAGTCTAAGCTGGGGAGCTGCTGGGCTCCAGGAGAATACTAGTGTTTGATTCGAGCCAGCAGTATTTTCCAGCCCGTGTGCCCCTTGTTGAGGACAGAGCGTCTGAGGGTCTGAGTGTGACTCACACACTCAGGTGGGCATGTGCCAGACAGTGTCCTTCAGTAAATAAAAGCTTTCTTTGGAGAATGAAAAGTATAAGGGGAAGGGACAGGTACAGCATGAGAAACCTCCAGGGGAGGAGCTCAGTGGCTGGGTGGCCTCTGCCCTCGGAAGCTGTGGGACCCTGTCCAGTCCAGAGGGCTGGGAGCAGCCGCTGCTTCTCTTGTGCCCGCAGGTGAGGTTCAGACCTCCTCGGGCTCGTGTGGGACGGCCGTGCCGAAGCACAGCCGCAGAGAACTTCGGTGTAGAACTTCTAATGTCTAGCTGGCCTTTCAGACCAGGGAAACTCAAGAGTGTGCTCTCGCTTTGTTGTCTGGTGTGTGGTGGCATGTCTGCAGTACTCTCCTTGCCCTGGCTGGGTTTCTACCTGCTTTTAAAACAATTGCTCTGCTGAAGCAGTGCCTGAAACGGCTGACTTAGGGGCTTCGGCTTCAGGGTATGCATAACTGCTAGTGAGCCCCAGGTGTGATAAACACCACATGATGGAGTGTTTACTGCTCAGTATTTACCCTGAGGCTTTGCAACAGCGGAACTGGCTTTTCTGGTTTCTGTGTCCATCACCTCAGCAGGAAGTGCTCAGGAAGCAGCTCCTTCTCGTCTTCATTCCAAAGCATGAAGACATGCTTAACTCCTATTTCTGAAACATGGGTCACATCCTCTTATCATTTTATTGGTGAAGCCTTACCTTAGCCACATGGAATTAGCCCATGCTCACTAGCGACTCTTACTCTGGATTCAGGGCCAGGCTGCTGCCATACTGACTTGTCCCCAAATCCTGGTTCTTTCGGGAAGAAGAGTTGCTGTGTGACTCTCCCAGTTGCCAGAAGAGGCCCTCAAGCCTCATATTTTCATTCTACTCTTTTGACACAAACAAGTATTTACTTTTTGAATACATGCTTAGTTTAACATTTAAAAACCAGTGTGATTGCCTTCATTAGCACCATGCGTGTTGTAGAGAAAGTATCGGTTGAATTCAGTTATTGTTTGTGGTGAAGAGTCTCAGCAGACTAGGACTAGAATAGAGTTTTCTTAATCTAAGAAAGAGTGTCTACAACAAAAATCAGACTTTATAGTAAAATAGTGGAAGTTTTTCCACTATGCTGTGCATGAGTCAGGGGTGCCTTCTTTCACCAACTTCCCTTACGCTGAAAGAATAGATTAAAACTATCATTATTGACAGGTGGTGTGATTGTGTTTATGGGAGTCCAAATCTACAGAGCGACGATTAGACTCACTATACAAACTTACCAGGGGCTAGGGCAGACTTGACGTGCATAATTCAAGTGTATTCTACAAAAACAAACAAAGCTGACCACCACATTGGCGGTGTTTACGCTTAACATGAAAGGAAAAAGCAACACATTTAGGACAGTTGGACAGAAACCCACTCTGAGAGCCGTAAAGCTGTGCTGACAGAATGCACTTCTGGGTGGAAACCGGCTCTCTGTGAAAGGTGCCACTGGCTCCAGAGTGATTACATGTAAGAGTGCCCCAGACAACACTGCACAGAGTACAGAGTACAGTGGTGTATAACAGCGCGAAACCCAGCACCGTATAGAGTGGTGTTAACAGCGGGGAGGGGGAGCAACGTGGAAACCCAGCACCAGGTACAGTGGCGTTTACAGCGTGAAGGGGGAGCAACGTGGAAACCCAGCCCTGTATACAGTGGTGTTAACAGCGCGGAGGGGGAGCAATGTAGAAACCCAGCCCTGTATACAGTGGTGTTAACAGCGCGGAGGGGGAGCAACGTGGAAACCCAGCCCTGTATACAGTGGTGTATAACAGCACAGAGTGTGAATGGTGTAGAAACCCCAGCACTGTATGCAGTGGTGTATAACAGCGTGGAGGGTGAATAGTGTGGAAACCCCAGCACTGTATACAGTGGTGTATAACAGCGCAGAGGGTGAACTGTGTAGAAACCCCAGCACTGTATGCAGTGGTGTATAACAGCGCAGAAATTGAACAGTGTGGAAACCCCAGCACTGTATGCAGTGGTGTATAACAGCGCAGAGCGTGAATGGTGTGGAAACCCCATCACTGTATGCAGTGGTGTATAACAGCACGGAAATTGAACGGTGTGGAAACCCCAGCACTACATGCAGTGGTGTATAATAGCTCAGAGGGTGAGCAATGTAGAAACCCCAGCACTGTATGCAGTGGTGTATAACAGCGCAGAAATTGAACAGTGTGGAAACCCCAGCACTGTATGCAGTGGTGTATAACAGCGCAGAGCGTGAATGGTGTGGAAACCCCATCACTGTATGCAGTGGTGTATAACAGCACGGAAATTGAACGGTGTGGAAACCCCAGCACTACATGCAGTGGTGTATAATAGCTCAGAGGGTGAGCAATGTAGAAACCCCAGCACTGTATGCAGTGGTGTATAACAGCGCGGAGGGTGAATGGTGTAGAAACCCCAGCACTGCATGCAGTGGTGTATAATAGCTCAGAGGGTGAGCAATGTAGAAACCCCAGCACTGTATTCAGTGGTGTATAACAGCACGGAGGGTGAATAGTGTGGAAACCCCAGCACTGTATACAGTGGTGTATAACAGCGCAGAGGGTGAGCAATGTAGAAACCCCAGTTCTGCACTTAAATTCAAGTCCCCCTGGGGCCCCGCTGCTGGCTCGGGCAGTGCCCTTCGAGATGGACGGTACCGGGTGTGGGCACACAGGGCGAGTTCCGTGGCTGGAAATAGGCGGTGGGGGCAGAATGCTGATGGCAGCGAGCGCTCAGTAGCCTGGTGAGACCCTGATCCACGTTTCTTTCAGTAGGGAAATGAAACACGACCTAGAAAAGGGATGAAACATCAGTCCTTTGCCCGATTTGTTTCAGCTTTGTGAACTCTGCGAGGTCTGTAAGGGTGTTGGAAATCGCTGCTGTTTACTTTGAGTGACACAGACCCACCTGCTGCTGACAGACGGAGTGGAGCTTCCCTCATTAATAAAGCCCTGTGGACACTTGCTTGTGGTCCACTCACTGTTCCTGGTCAGCACAGGCCATAGATGCCGAATACATGAGCGACTGAGGCAAATGATACCTCTGCAGGTTCCTACCATATGGAGACCCCATAGTGTCCGAGAACAGAAAGGAGGTTTGACAACAAAATAAAAATTTTGTATGGGTGCGATGTTAATTTGTGAGAAGTACCAGCCCATCTTTGCCAATAAAGATCCATCTAGTCAAAGCTTTGGTTTTTCAAGTAGTCATGTATGGATGTGAGAGTTGGATTATAAAGAAAGCTGAACACTGAGGAATTGATGCTTTTGAACTGTGGTGTTGGAGAAGACTCTTGAGAGTCCCTTGGACTGCAAGGAGATCTAACCAGTCCATCCTAAATGACATCAGTCCTGAATATTCATCGGAAGGACTGATGCTGAAGCTGAAACTCCAATACTTTGGCCACCTGATGTGAAAAACTGACTCACTAGAAAAGACCCTGATGCTGGGAAAGATTGAAGGCAGAAAGGGACGACAGAGGATGAGATGGTTGGATGTTCTCACTGACTCAATGGACCTGAGTTTGAGTAAATTCTGGGAGTTGGTGATGGACAGGGAGGCCTGGCATGCTGCAGTCCATGGGGCTGCAAAGTCGGACACCACTGAGCAAGTAAACTGAACCAGCCCATCAACCCTGTGCAATAATAAGCCATTTTGTTCTTAAATGACAGACATTTATGTGAAATTTTATAGTGATGCTCACGGTTAGAACTCAGTGACTCATCAGTGTCCAGAATGACCCTGTCTTGGCCTCTTTCCTTTTTTTTCTTTTCTTTTTTCTTCTCCTTTCCTTTTTTTCTCTTTTCTTCCCTTGCACAATTTGTTTTCTTTTGGCAGTGCTGGGTCTTCACTGCTGTGCGCAGGCTTCCTCCTTCGTGGCAAGGGGCTGCTCTGTGTTGCGAGTGTGAGTTCTTACAGTGGTGGCTTCCCCTACTGCGGAACTCGGCCATGGAGTGTGGGCTCGGCTGCTCTGCAGCACGTGGACTCTGCCTACCAGGAACCAAACCCATGTTCCCTGCATTGGCAGGCAGACTCTGTACCACCAGGGAAGTTCCTGCCTTTGCTTTAAAGAAGTTTTCCTGGTGGGCCCAAGGCTGCGATCCCGTCACCTTCCTGGCAGGACAGAGCTTTGCTGCCTGGGCGTCTGTGTGGAAAGCTGGCCCTGGCCTTGGCGGCGGGGCGCCAAGCCACCGGCCGTGGTGGGGCGCTGGCTCCCTGTGCGAGGCCTGCCTCCTCACCTTCTCCCCGCGATTTTCCTCTGCAGCTCGACCACATCGACCCCAGAGCTGTGCAGCTGGCCACCCTCCTGGTGCGCGGTCTCACCACTCTGGTGCTAGTCAATGGTGCCTGCGGCTCCCCCTGGGAGATGGCTGACTTCATGCCCTGGCACCTGTTCGACGGGAAGCTGTTTCATCAGAAGTACCTGCAGTCCGAGAAAGGGTACACCGCAGAGGTGCTCGTGGAGCAGAACGTGAGTCCACAGTCCTCTTCACATTAGTGAAGGTAGTAGGTTTGAAGTCAGTCGTTCAAATGCATCATGAAAACTCAGGGTCCTTGGCTGGAGGTCACAGGGGTCAGCAGCACTGTCTGTCCTCACGGTCACTCCTTCAGGGGTGACCCCAGAAGTCGGCAAGGTTGCTGGCGGCCGCCCAGGTCAGGCTGTGCCCCTGGCCTGAGGATCACGTCGCGAGCTTCCCCGAGATTGTGTGGAGGCGGGCGAGCGGCATCCCACCGTCTTACACATTTTGTGTTTCCGAGCGCCTTTTCCCCTTTTCCGCACTTGAATGAAGAGCATGCGCTCCCTGCAGCCCTCCCTGCGCAGGCGTCGGGGCGGCTCAGCCGGCGTGGTGGCGGCGTGCTCCTTGAAGGCCGCGGTTTCGGGGGGCTGCTCACCACTACCCTGGCCCTGTCAGTGCAGTTGCTGCATGGTTCCTGGAAGATTTCCAAGTCAAGCTACAGCCCGGCTCGTTTGAAACAAGTGTCGGTGCCCACAGGACCCTGTGATGGGCGAGAGCTGATGACTGGTCAGTGACGGGGTGGCATTCCACGCCTTACGCATCAGACAGAAACTGTTGATGTGTTGGCATCACTGTTTCACGCAGAGACAATTCAGGGTGTCACAGGAGTGTAAGTGTTCAGAATTTAGAAGCAGCCAAAATTAGGTACAGTCGGCAAAAGCAGAGTACTGGCAAAAATGTCCCATGACTGTGGCTTTAGTGCTGAATCAGTGAAAGGTGACAGTAGGCCAGGCTCACGCCACTGCCCACACGTCACCCCGCAGACCCAGCTCATGTCTGGGGCCAGTGCAGAGGGTCAGGGGCTACACTTCTGCTCCACGAAAGGTGCCAACAGACAGCCGAGCACACGGCCGCCCAGAGGTGGCTAGGAAGGTCGCCCGTCCCTGCTCCGTCGCGGCATCGCCGTCTGCCTGCGGTCTTGGATCTGGTGCGGACTGAAGTGATGATGTTGCCAGAGGGATGTCCTCGGTGCAGGTGCAGTCGGCGGTAGGGTGTGGACACCCCCGCAGGCCTGAGGCCCTCCTGCAGACCCTTGTCTCCCTGCAGACTCAGGTGTGCGCTGCCACCAGCAGGTCATGGGCAAGCACCAGCGTCTGGGACTCCTGCCGGCCGTAGCATGGCGGGCAGGCGCTGCCCTCTCTGTCGCCGTGTCTCCCGAGTGCCTGCTGTGTCTGACGGTGCGCTGCTGACTCGTCTGTTTGCAGAGGTCCCACGTCACCAGATTCCACACCCTGAAGTCGGTTGTGTGCAAGGCCTGTGGGAAGGAGAGCAGACCGATCGTCAGCAGGCGGCACTGGCGTCCACACCACGCAGGTGGGTCCTGGCCCCGCGGCCCTGCCTGCGGCTCTGGGAGGCTGGGTGGTGGGAGGAAGCGGAACCGAGGTGCGCATGCGCTGCTGCGTGGTTGGGCTCAGGCCCCACAGGAGGGAGTCTGCAGAGGCCGCGTGCGCAGAGGGCTTCCCCTGCTCCCAGGAGGCCCTAGCGTGCGAGCCGCCGGGTTGATGGGGCTTTATTTGACAGAGGTTTGGGTTTATTTTTTCTCATGATATGAGAAGAACTCAGAATATAAAGAGCATAACTAAAAAGGGTTGTTTTAATTACACTGAAACCGAAACAGCCTTTAAATCTGCCCCTGAAGGTGACGGTGCTTGCTGTTGGCACCGTCTGTCTGTCTCACTGTGGGTGTGGCCTCTCCTCCTGGGTGCTCGCCTTCCAGCACAGTCACGGAGCTCAGGCTCCTCTCAACAGAATCCTCACCTCTGCACGTGTGGCGTTTGCCTGATAGCTTCCCTGCCTCAAGCTCCCGGTTTTCTTTTTAAACATGATGGTTTTGTGTGTGTGTTTCCTTAGGGTAGAGTTCCATTGTTCACAGAGTTACAGATCCAGACGTCATTGGATTTTGGATTAACGCTGCCAACTTGTTTTCTAAAAGCACGTGGTCACTTCACACCTTCACCAGCAAGACTGAGAGCTTCCCTTGGGTGCATCCTTGACGTCACTCACGTTTGCTTTTCTCAGTAATTTGATAGATGAAAAAGCCTGTCTCCTTCACTGGGTGGTGCTTTACCAGTGAAGTTGGGCATCTTATTCAGGAGCTTGTTGTGCTCATGAGTGCAGTTTAATCACGTTCCCGTGTCCTCATTTGGGTGGGGTCTGTAACTGCCACCGTAGCGGTCCTGGTGTAAGAGAAGTGCCCCGAATCCCTCCCCGCAGACCGTCCTGGCTCTCACATCAGCCTTGCACGTTTCGCTCCCAGAGACGTTGTGCCCTGAGGTCAGTAAGGCCCGGGGTGCTGTCCTGCTCCTGCCCGTCAGCACCATGTGCCGTGGCTTCAGCCCCTCCTGGCTCCTGTGGGACAGACGCCCCTGGCCTCACCCTCTTGCCGTCCGTGACCTTTCTCCTGCCGCCTGGAGCAAAGCAGAAGTTGATTCCTTGCAAAGTAAATAGGCAGCATTCTCTCTGCATCACCTGTTCCCCGCATCTCTTGGCAGCGTCACTCAGACCCTGTGTCCTGCGAGCTCTGGCCTAGGATTCCCGTCAGTGATGCGGTTGTCTGCAGAGCAGGGGCGGGCTGGCTACAGATATGCAGACGGCAGGGTGCAGCTTGCTTCAGCCACGGTGGTCGCTGGGAGGCGAACTCCTGAACCTCTTTCTGCACGTCAGAGTCAGGTGCTCAGGCCCAGGAGGCCCACGTGTGGGACAGGTTCTGTTTAAGGCCTGTGGTCTCACAGATGTCAGGTGTGCGCTTAAAGCTGCCGTCCAGTGGCTCCTAGTAGGGGCAGGAAACTGTGACTGCTCTCTGGTGAAGTGTCTGTACAAATGGCAGCCTGGGGTGGGCCTGTCGTGTTATCCCAGGTTATGGGGGAGACTTAACAGCCTGAGGTTCTTTGGTTCAGTCCTCTGTGCCCCAGTGACCCACCAACACCATGCAGGTTCTTGGTGGCAGAACTCAGCCCCTGGAACCCAGCCCAGCATCCTCGGTCACCTGTACCAAACGCTGCCTCCCCCTCCTGGACACTTGTCCTGGCACCTTCCAGGCAGCGCCCGGGTCAGAGTGCGTGTGGAGGGCAGCGGTTCCAGTGCTGGGCCAGCGAGGCTCTGCCCGCCTGTGTCCACCGAGCGCTGGTTCATCCTGGGGCCAGGACCGGGCAGGCTTGGCGTCCTTTCTTTATAGAGCAGCAGGAAGTACCAAGAGACTGTTTAAAATCACATTTAAATTTATACTTAAGAGTTGCTAGTGCTGCGTCCCAGTAGAGGCAAGCAGAGGGCAGCAGGACTTAGGGCTTAGGAGAGGAAGTGAGGGTGAGTGGCTTGCGTGCTGATGGAGTTCATGAAGAGCTGGGAGAGGGCAGCCTTCTCAGGCCTGCTGTGTCCCAGAACCTATGGGCTGGTGGCCAGTGTTGCGGGCCTGGGCTTCTAGCTCCGGGCACAGCAGCATCTGGTCCACTGCCCAGGGCAGCTGACCGAGGAGGCCCTGCTCATCACCAACACAGACTCTCCTGGGCATAAGTTTAAAGCAGCCCCAACCTGGGCCGGCCCCAGAGCCTGCGTTTTTCATGGGCTTTCCCGCTGATGGAAGGGACGCCAGGAGTGTGAAAGCTGCCAGCCCAGGGCCGCCTTGCTCACTCCTAAGAACAGCTGCCACTTGGGGTCAGGCACATGTAGATGCTGACATGCCGTCGCGTGTCCCCACAGGGCGGTGGGGCCGACAGGGATCCAGCTCCCATGGGACAAGCTCCGGGTACAGCCGGTCTGGCCACGGACAGCACTGGAGGGACCAGGGGCCAGGTAAGAGGCCCACGGGCGTTCCGGGCCTGCCTCGTGGCTGCTTGGGAGTAGGTTGTATGTTTGCAAGCAAGTGAGCAGGAAAATACTCAGGCCTGGGAGCCCCGCCTGCTCAAGTGCAGAGGCAGTCACCATGCTGGGCACCAGCCTGCCACCTGATTCATCTTCTGTTAATTCATTCAGCTGCCCAAGACCCAGTTTCATAATTTACTCAAAAGAAAGCTCCTGTGAAGGTTACATTCGCGCGTGCGTGCATGCGTGCGAAGTCACTGCAGTCGTGTCTGACTCTGACCCCATGGACTGTAGCCCGCCGGGCTCCTCTGTCCCTGGGGCTCTGCAGCAGGAATGCTGGAGTGAGCTGCCGTGTCTTCCTCCTGCGGATCTTCCCGACCCAGGGATGGAACCTGGGCTTCCTGCATTGGCAGGCAGGCTGTCTACCACTAGTGCTACCCGGGAAGCCCCTATATACACGTACATCCTTCTAATGAAATAATGCAGAAAGTAGCATTCTGCTGGTATCGGCATTTCCTTATGTCCTGTGAGGAACCAAGGAGCCTCAGAATGTGACCTAGGAAGCAGGGTGAGTCTTTTCCTGCATGTGTGATGCAGACGCCTGGTTTAAAACATGAGGATGAATTTCATATATAGTAATCTACACTTTAAATACACCGAAAACCTCATATCAGTATTTAAATTCAGATTCTGTGCAGTTTTGAGAGCCAAACTATAGACTTTTGAATTACCTAAGATTTCTAATTTTACCTTTCCAAATGCAGACACCTGTAATTTTCCTGTTACTTCTGCAACCTTTGAGATGCGTGCCGTGCACTGGCCTCTCGTTGCTGTGTGTGACTGCTGCCAGTCATCACGGCGGCGTGACCCTGGTCCCGCCGGTGGCCTGTGAGGGCTGTGTTCCTCCTGCTGGTTCTTGAAGGATCTGCANAAAAAAACCACTTGGTTCAAATCTAATCTCTGTTTAACAAGTGTGTGACCTTGAGTGAATGACATTTTTGTCTAAAACTGTCTCTTCAGCTGTGAAATGGGTTGACTCGAACCAGCCTCGTGAGATTGAAAGACTGCATATGTAAAAACACGTGCTCAGCATGCAAAAGCAAACTTCCCCATACAGGTCAGATAACATTTCACAATCCTGAGTGAAACCTATGATCCTCATGTATAAGGATGGTGCTAGACTCAGAGTAGAAATAGAAAACCTAGTGGATGGGTGGATTGTATTTTTTTATCATTGGATTATTTCCATAATAATTAATTAGTTGGGTATCAGATCTTGTTTAAGACACAGGTCCAGAAAGACCCCTTCCCACCATTTCCAACCCTAACGATCATTAAGGCGTCACACTGGTAAAAATATCAAAACAACACAGGGAATTGCTTCTGAGCTGAAGTATAGGTAGGCTAATTAGAAGTATTTTTACAAAAGATGTTGGTGATCTTGACAATGGTATCTCAATGACAAACTATTCAGATTAAAGGTGATTTTGTTAAAAAAAATATACAATGCAACCTCTCACACTGAAAGCCTTGTTCATTTCACATGGGAGGACAACATTTTCCACCACTCTCAGTCTTTGGCCAAGATTATATCTTATCTCTCTGCACCCCTGGAGCCTGAAATAACTGCCATTTTCAGAAATATATCTAGGATATAATCTATCGTTAAATGTGCAGTTGATTTATCATTATCTTGGGTTATTTGGAATTCACATTATTTATGTTCCTAATTCTGTCTCCAGACCTCTAAGTCATTGCCCATAATTCTTCTAACAAAATAATAATAATAAAAAAAATCGTCTTCAACATTATATTTGGACATCATCTGTCGGAAAGGTAATAAGATACAGCAACTACAGTGATTGAAATGAAGGGAAAGATTGCTAATAGAATCGAGGTTTCCACTGGGCAGGCTTTAAATCAATGTGCAGAAGCAATTTAAACAACCCATCTTGTCATCAGGTTTCAAACACATGGATTTCTTTTCTTTTTTCCCCCTTGTGGTTTTTATCTCTTAGGTTGTTTTCCCCCTTCCTGTGGATTTGGATTGGAAGCCAAAGGAAAAGAAACTTCAACAAAAGGTCTGGCTGAAATAACCTGAGTGACAGACTGCCCCTTTTAGAACATTTCTAATAAATCAAGAAGAAAAATAAATCTTTGCCATCATGTCACGTTTGACAAATTGAAATTAAATTGCACCAACTCTGGGGAAACCAGGATGCCCAGCTCTGATATTTCTTCCCCAAGTTAATAGCTAACAGGTAAGAGAGGATATTTGAGGGTGATATTTTTCAAAGAATCCCCCTCGACTCTGATCAAAACGTGATTTTAGGCACCCAATCCATATTCAGTGTGGAGTACATGTTCAGGAGCTAAAAATAAATATGGATATTTTTGCATAGACATGTATATGTATTTTTTCCTTTAATTCTAAAATTATTATCTTGGAGAGAGTGGTAAATGGGATTTTTTTGCTCGCAGTGAATTTTCGGTGTTATCAGCTGTCAGGCTGGAAAAAATATATGGCAGTAATAACAGGGGGGATATATGATNATTATTATCTTGGAGAGAGTGGTAAATGGGATTTTTTTGCTCGCAGTGAATTTTCGGTGTTATCAGCTGTCAGGCTGGAAAAAATATATGGCAGTAATAACAGGGGGGATATATGATCCATAAATAAAGAAAAACGGGATTGTTTGGCATTATAAAGTTTTAATGCCTTTAGGTAGCAAAGACTCCAAAAAAGTCGCCTTCCTTTAAATCCTCTTACACTCTCTTCAGATTGTGTCTCTCCAATTCCTTTCCCAAAGCCTATAAACGGTTCTCTGGCTAGAAAGGCCTTGCATGCTAAGGAGGAAAGGCTCACAGGTGCCAGCTCTGGACAGGAACTGGACTTTTCTTCTTTTTTGAGTCAGGATAAAGGGCTTGTCAGATTCATGGTCAGTGACAAGTCATAAGAAAGTTCTCACGCCAAAAACTTGCAGGGAAAGTTACCTTTTGTCTCTATTTCTAAAAATTCCTATATGCTGCTGAAAATAATGATCTAGACCATTAACAATATTTATCCACCAGCTCTCGTATACCAGCGTTAGAATACCAGGGCAGTCTGATATCGACCAGGGTTCTTGGCCATCCCCAATCAATAACAGTTGATCAGAGGCCAGACAAAAA
>SJYV01028055.1:0-16745 GCA_006410875.1 Neotragus pygmaeus
GCACACAGCTCGAACCACAGTGAAGAGCGACCGAGGCACACAGCATGGACCTCAGTGCAGGGCGACCCTAGCACACAGCACCGACCTCGGGACATGGTGACCGTGGCACACAGTCCAGACATCGGCTGAGGGCAACTGTGGCACACAGCCCGGACCTCGGTGCAAGGCTACGACATCACACAGCCCGAACCTCGGCGCAAGGGTAACATGGCACATAGCCCGAGCCTCGGTGCAGTGCGACCGCGGCACATAGCCTGGTCCTCAAAGAAGGGCGACCGCAGCACACAGCCCGGTCCTCAGCACATGGCTACCGTGGCACACAGCCCTGAACTCGGTTCAAGGCTACCGTGACACAAAGACCAGACCTCGGCACACGGCAACCATGGCACACAGCCCGAACCTCAGTGAAGGGAGACCGCGTCACACAGTCCGGAAATCTGTGCAGGGCGACGCGTGTACAGAGCTCGGAACACATCGTTAGCCGAATGCGGAACACAGAAAGGACTTCAGCGTAAGGTGACCATGGCAAAGAGGACAGAACTCATCTCCAGCCAATGGCGGAACACATCCCAGACCTCGGCATAGGCCAACCGTGGCACACAGCATGGACCTCAGCATAAGGTGACCACGGTACACAGCCCGAACCTCAGTGAAGGGCTACTGCAGCACACAGCACAAAAATTTATGCAGGGTGACCATGACACAGAGCTTGGACCTCGTCGTTAGCCAACCGCGGAACACAGCCCAGACCTCAGCACTGGGAGACCGCGGCACACAACCCTGACCTCAGCGCAGGGCGACCGGGGCACACAGCCTGAACGTCAGTGAAGGGCGACTGTGGCACACAGCTCGGAACTCGTCGCAAGTCGACCACGGAACACGGCCCGGACATTGATGCAGGGCGACCGTGGCACACAACTCGGACTTCAGTGCAGGGCTACCACGGCACAATCCTGAAACTCAGTGAAGGGCGACAACAGGACACAGCCCAGAAATCTGTGCAGGATGACAGTGGCACAGAGCCTGGAACTCGTCACTAGTCGACTGCAAAACACAGCCAGGACCTCGGCGCAGGGCGACCAAGGAAAATAGGCCAGACTTCATCGCAGGNCCCAGAAATCTGTGCAGGATGACAGTGGCACAGAGCCTGGAACTCGTCACTAGTCGACTGCAAAACACAGCCAGGACCTCGGCGCAGGGCGACCAAGGAAAATAGGCCAGACTTCATCGCAGGGCGACCACGGCACACAGGCGGGACCTCAGCAAAGGGTGACCGAGGCACACAGCCCGAAATTCACTGAAGCGCGACCGCATCACACAGCCCGGATCTCGTCGCTAGCCAACCACAGAACACAGCCCAGACCACGGAGCAGGGAGACAGTGGCACTTAGGCCGGACCTTGGCACAGGGTGACCATGGCACAGAGGCCGGACCTCGGCGCAGGGCGACTGCGTAACACAGGCCGGACATCGGCTCAGGGCGACCGTGGCACACAGCCCGGACTTCTTTAGAAGGCTACCTTGGCACACAGTCCAGACCTTGGCAAAGAGGAACCACGGCACAGAGACGGGAACAGGTTGCAAGACGAGGGTGGAACACAGGCTGGAACTCGGCACAGGGTGACCCTTGCACACAGCCCAGACCTGGGGAGATGGCGACCTCAGCATACAGCCCGGACCTCGGAAAAGGGCGAACGTGGCACACAGCCCGAACATCAGTGAAGATCGACCGAGGCACACAGCACGGACCTCAGCGCAGGGCGACCCTGGCACACAGGACCAACTCAGGACATGGCGACCATGGCACACAGACCGGACATCGGCACAGGGCAACTGCGGCACACAGCCCGACCTCGGCACAAGGCTACCGCGGCACACAGCCCGGAACTCGGTTCAAGGCTATCAAGGCACACAGACCGGACCTGGGAACAGGGTGACCGCTGCACACAGCCCAAACCTCAGTGAAGGGTGACCACGTTATACATTCCAAATATCTGTGCAGGACCACCGTGACACAGGGCTTGGAACTCGTCGCTAGCCAACCGCGGAACACAGTGTGGACCTCGCCACTGGGTGACCACGGCACACAGGCCAGACCTCTGCGCGGGGCGAGCACAGCACACAGCCCGGAAATATGTTCAGGGTGACCGGGTTACAGAGCTCGGAATCTGTCTCTAGCCAACTACGAACACAGCCCGGACCTCGGCGCGGGGCCACCATGGCAAACAGGACAGAACTCGTCTCCAGCCGACGGCGGAACACATCTCAGACTTCGGGACAGGGCGACCACGGCACATATCCTGGACCTGGGAGATGGCGACCATGGCACACAGCCCAGACCTCGGTGCCAGGCTAATATGGCACCCAGCCCGAACCTCGGTGCATTGCGACCACAGCACACAGCCAGATCCTCAGTGAAAAGCGACCACAGCACACAGCCCGGAACTCGGCACAAGGCTACCACGGCACACAGCCCAGAACTCGGTTCAAGGCTACCGAGGCACACAGGTCGGACCTTGGTGCAGGGCGACCGCGGCACACAGCGTGGACTTCAGCACAGGGGACTGTGCACACAGCCGGGACCTGGGCGCAGGGTGACCATGGCACACAGCCCGGATCTTGGCGAAGGGTGAAGATGGCACACTGCCCGAAACAGTGAAGGGCAACCATGGCACACAGCCAGTAACTCATCGCTAGCCGACCACAGAACACAGCATGGAACTTTGCGCAGGGTGACCGTGGCACACAGCCCGAACCTCAGTGAAGGGCGACCATGGCACACACCATGGAACTCGCCACTACCCGACCACGGAACACAGCCCGGACTTCGGCACAGAACGACGGCGGTACACAGCCTGGGCCTTTGGAAAAGGCTACCGCGACACACAGCCCGGACCTTTGCAAACAGGAACCATGGCACAGAGCCGAGAACAGGTCGCAAACTGAGGGCAGAACACTGGTCGGACCTTTGCACAGGGCGACCGCGGCTCACAGCCCGGACCTCGGAACAGGGCGACAGTGGCACACAGCCCGGACCTCTGCAGAAGGCTACCTCGGCACACAGCCCAGACCTTGGAACAGGGCGACCGTGGCACACAGCCCAGACCTCGACACAGAGGGAACACAGCACAGAGCCCGGAACTCATTGCAAGCCGAGGGCGGAAAGCAGCCTGGACCTCGGTGCAGGGTGACTGCAGCACACATCCCCAAGAACAGTGAAGAGCGACAGAGGCACATAGCACAGACCTCATTGCAGGGCGACACTGGCACACAGCACCGACCTCGGGAGATGGCGACCGTGGCACACAGACTGGACATCGGCTCAGGGCAACTGCGGCACACAGCCCGGACCTTGGTGCAAGACTACGATGGCACACAGCCTGAACCTCGGCACAAGGCTAACATGGCACACAGCCTGAACCTTGGCGCAGTGCGACCACGGCACATAGCCCGGTCCTCAATGAAGGGCGACCACAGCACACAGCCTGGTCCTCGGCACAAGGCTACCGCGGCACACAAACTGGACCTTGGCACAGGGTGGGCGTGGCACACAGCCCGAATCTCAGTGAAGGGAGACCACGGCACACAGCTCAGAAATCTGTGCAGGGCGACTGGGGTACAGAGCTCAGAACTCATCACTAGTCGACCACGGAACACAGCCCAGAACTTGGCGTAGGGCGACCATGGGAAACAGGATGGAACTCGTTTCCAGCCGACGGCAGAACACATCTCGGACCTCGACAAAGGACGACCGCGACACACATCCTGGACCTGGGGAGATGGCGACCGCAGCACACAGCCCAAACATCGGTGTCAGGCTAATATGTCACACAGCCAAACCTCAGCGCAGTGTGACCACGGCGCACAGCCTGATCCACAGTGAAGGGCAATTGCAGCACACAGCCCGGACCTCGGCACAAGGCTATCACAGCACGCAGCCCGGAACTCGGTTCAAGGCTACCAAAGCACATAGGCCAGACCTTGGCGCAGGGCAACCACCGTGGACTTCAGTGCAGGGGACCATGGCACACAGCCGGGACCTCGACGCAGGGTGACCATGACACACAGCCCGGACCTTGGGGAAGGGCGACCTTGGCACACTGTCCGAAACAGTGAAGGGCGACTACGGCACACAGCCAGTAACTTGTCACTAGCCGACCACAGAACACAGCCCAGAACTTGGCGCAGGGCGACCGTGGCACACAGCCCAAACCTCAGTGAAGGGCGACCGAGGCACACAGCATGGAACTCGCCACTAGCCAACTGTGGAACTCAGCCCGGACTTCAGCGCAGGGTGACCACGGCACACAGCCAAGAGCTCAGGGAAGAGCGACCACGTAACACAGCCTTGAACTCATTGCTAGCTGACCGCGGAACACAGTCTGGACCTCGGAGCAGGGTGACCGTGGCACACATGCCGGACCTCGGCGCAGGGCGACTCTGGCACACAGGACTTACCTCAGCGCAGGGTGTCTGCAGAACACAGGCCGTACATCTGCTCAGGGTGACAGCGGCTCACAGCCCAGACATCTGGAGAAGGCTACCACGGCACACAGCCCAGAGCTTGGCAAAGAGGAACCGCAGCACAGAGCAGGGAACTGGTAGCAAGCCGAGGGCAAAACACATGTCGGACCTGGGCACAGGGCGATCATGGCACGCAGCCCGGACTGGGGAGTTGGTGACCGCGACACACAGCCCGAACCTCAGTGAAGGGCGACCGCGGCACACAGCATGGAACTCGTCAATAGCCTACCGCTGAACACAGGCCGGACTTCGGCACAGGGTTACCGTGGTAAACAGGCCGGACTTCGATGCAGGGCGACAGTGGCACACATCCTGATCCTTGGTGAAGTGCAAGTGCGGCACACATCCCGGACCTTAAGGCAAGGCGACACTGGAACACAGCACGGATATCGGCAGATGTTCACTGCAGCACACACCCAGAATCTCATAGCAGTGTGACCGCGGCACACAGGTTGGACCTCGGCTCAGGGCGACCGCGGCACACAGCCCGGACCTCGGCGCAGGGTGACCACAGAAAACAGGGCGGACTTCGTCGAAGGGTGACCAGGGCACACAGCCCAGACTTCGGCGTAAGGCGACCCTGGCACACAGCACGGACCTCGGCTGATGGCAACCGGAACACAGCACGGACCTCGTCACAGAGCGACCACATCACAGAGCCCGGAACTCTTCGCTATCTGACCGTGGAACACAGCCTGAACCTCGGTGCAGCGCAACTGTGGAACACAGCCTAGACCTCGGTGAAGGGCAACCGTGTCACACAGTTCAGAAATCTGTGCAGGGCAGTCGTGGCACAGAGCTCGGAACTCATTGCTAGTCAACCACGGAACACAGCCCGAACCTCACGGAAGGGCGACTGAGGCACACAGCCCGCAACTCGTCGCCAGCCGACTGCGGAACACAGCCCGGACTTTGGCGCAGGGCGACCGCAGAACACAGCTCAGTCTTCAGCGAAGGGCTACCGTGGCACATAGCCCAAACCTCAGTGAAGTGCGATCACAGCACACAGCCTGGACCTCAACTAAAGGCGACCCTGGCACACAGCACGAACGTAGGCAGATGGAGATGCATCACACACCCCGGACCTTGTCACAGTGCGACCGCGGCACAGAGCCCGGAACTCATCACTAGCCGACCACAGAACACAGCCTGGACCTCACTGCAGGGTGAACGCAGCATACAGCCCGGACCTCAGCACAGGCGACTGTGACACATAGCCTGGACTTCGTGAGAAGGCTACCATGGCACACAGCCCGCATTTTGGCAAAGAGGAATCGTGGCACAGAGATGGGAACAGTTCGCAAGATGAGGGTGGAACACAGGCCGGACCTCAGAACAGGGCGACCGTGGCACACAGCCCAGACCTTGGAACAGGGCAACTGCGGCACACAGGCCAGACCATGGCGCAGTGCGACCGTGGCACACAGGCCGGACCTCGGGGCAAGTCAACCGCGGAACACAAGCCGGATTTCAGCTCAGGCGAATGGGGCAAGAGCCCGGACCTCGGCTAAAGGTGACCGCAGCACACAGCCTGAACCTCAGTGAAGAGCGACCGAGGCACACAGCATGGCCCTCGGCACAGGGCGATCCTGGCACACATCACGGACCACAGGAGATGGCGACCGCAGCACACAGCCCAGACATCATGGCAGGTTGACTGCGAAACACACCCCGGACCTAGGAGCAGGGTTAACACATCATACAGCCCGGACCACCGCGCAGGTTGCCCACGGCACACAGCCCGAATTTCAGTGAAGGTTGACCATGGCACACTGCCCAGAAATCTGTGCAGGGTGACGGTGGTACAGAGCTCAGAACTCATCGCTAGTCAACCGCGGAACACAGGACAGACCTCGGGACAGGGCGACCACAGCACACAGGCCGGAACTCGGTGCTGGGCGACCGCGGAACACAGCCCAAACCACAGTGATGTGTGACCGCTGAACACAGCCCAGAAATCTTCAACAGCCGACCGCGGAACACAGCCTGGACCTCGGCGCAGGGCGACCACAGAACACAGCACAGAAAACTATACAGGGAGCCTGCGGCACAGAGCCCATAACTCGTCACTAGCTGACCACGGAACATAGCAAGGACCTCGGCACAGGGTGACCACAGCACACAGGCCGGAACTCGGTGCAGGGCGACTGCGGAACACAGCCTAAACCTCAATGAAGTGCGAACACTGAACACAGCCCGGAACTCGTCAGCAGCCGACCGGGGAAAACAGCCCGGACCTCGGCGCAGGGCAACCGCAGAACACAGCCCAGAAATCTGTACAGGGAGCCTGCAGCACAGAGCCCGTAACTCATCACTAACCGACCACGGAACACAGCCCAAGCCCTCGGCGCAGGGCGACCACGGAAAACAGGCTGGACCTTGGCAAAGGGCCAACGTTGCACACTGCCCGAAACACAGTCAAGGGCGAATGTGGCACACATACAGTAACTCATTTCTAACTGACTGTGGAGCACAGCCCAGATTTCAGCACAGGGCGACACTGGAACACAGGCCAGACTGAGGATCAGGGCGACCGTGGCACACATAAAGGACATCGAGCAGGGCGAGGCTGAAAAAAGCCTGAACCTAACTGAAAGGTGACCACGGGACAAACCCGAACCTCAGTGAAGGGCGACCGCAGCACACAGCCCAGAAATCTGTGCAGGGCGACAGCAGCACAGAGCCTGGAACACGTCGCTAGTCAACTGCGAAACACAACCAGGACCACGGCGCAGGTCGACTGCAGCACACAACTCNCGGGACAAACCCGAACCTCAGTGAAGGGCGACCGCAGCACACAGCCCAGAAATCTGTGCAGGGCGACAGCAGCACAGAGCCTGGAACACGTCGCTAGTTGACTGTGAATCACAGCCAGGACCTCGGTGCAGGGTGACCACAGCATACAGCCCGGACCTCGGCAAAGGGCGACCGAGGCACACAGCCTGAAACTGAGTGAAGGGTGAACGCGTCACATAGCCCAGAACTCGTCGCTAGCCTACCACGGAACACAGCCTCAACCTTGGCGCAAGGTGAAGATTGAACACAGGCCGGACCTCGGCACCGGGCAAACGTGGCAAACATGCCGGACCTCGGGGCAGGGCAACTGCAGAACACAGGCCGGATTTCGGGTCAGGGCGACTGAGGCAAAAAGCCTGGACTTCGGCTCAGGGCAACCGCAGCACACAGCCGAACCTCAGTGAAGAGCGACCGAGGCACACAGCATGGCCTTCGGCACAGGGCGAACTTGGCACACATCACGGATTTCAGGAGTTGGCGACCACAGCACATAGCCAGGACATCAGCACAGGGTCACTGCGAAACACAGCCCGGCCCTTGGAGCAAGGCTACTGCATCACACAGCCCATGCCTCGGCACAAGGCTACCGCGGCACACAGCACGGAACTCGGTTCAAGGCTACCGTGGCACACAGACCGGATATCGGCACAAGGCGACCGTGGCACACAGCCCGAACCTCAGTGAAGGGAGACCGTGGCACACATCCCGGAAATCTGTGCAGGTTGACAGGGGTCCAGAGCTCAGAACTCATCGCTAGCCAACCACTGAACACAGCCCGGACCTCGGCGTAAGGCAACCAATGCAAATAGGATGGAACTCGTCTCCAGCCGATGGCGGAACACATTCCAGACTTTGGCACATGGCTACCATGGCACACAGACCAGACCTCGGCGCAGGACTACCACGGCACACATCATGGACCTCGGTGTAGGGCAACCATGTCATGCAGGCCAAAATCTGTGCAGGACGACAGTGGCTCAGAGCCTGGAACTCGTCGCTAGTCAACTGTGAAACACAGCCAGTAAGTCATCGCAGGGCGACAACGGATAACAGGCCAGACCTTGTCGCAGGGTGACCACGGCACATAGGCTGGACCTCGGCAAAGTGCGAACGAGGCACACAGCCTGAAACTCAGTGAAGGGCGACCACGTCACACAGCCCGGAACTCATTGCTAGCCGACCGCAGAACACAGTCTGGACCACGGAGCAGGGTCACTGTGGCACTCAGGCCGGACCTCGGCACAGGGTGACCATGGCACAGAGCCCAGACCTCAGCGCAGGGCGACTGTGGCACACAGGATGGACCTCGGCACAGGGCCACCATGGCACACAGGCTGGACCTCGGTCCAGGGCGACTGCAGAACACAGACCGGACATCGGATCAGGGTGACCGCGGCATACAGCTCGTACCTCAGCACAGGGGGTAATGGCACACAGACTGGACTTCTTGAGAAGGCTACCACGGCACACAGCCTGGACCTTGGCAAAGAGGAACTGCGGCACAGGGCCGGGAACAGGTCACAAGCCTAGGGCAGAACACAGGCCGGGCCTAGGCACAGGGCGACCACGGCACACAGCCCGGACCTGAGGAGATGGTGACCTCGGCAAAGAGCCTGGATCTCAGAACAGTGCGACCGCAGAACACAGCCCACACATCTGCAGAAGCCTACCTCGGCACACAGCCCAGACCTCGGAACAGGGCGACTGTGGCACACAGCCTGGATGTTGGCACAGAGGGATCGCGGCACAGAGCCCGGTACTCGTCGCATGCCGAGCGCCGAATACAGCCTGGACTTGGAGCAGGGCGACTGTGGCACACAGTCCGAACCACAGTGAAGAGCGACCGAGGCACACAGCACGGACCTCGGGACATGGCGACCGTGGCACACAGACCGAACATCGGCTCAGGGCAACTGCGGCACACAGCCTGGAGCTCGGCACAAGGCAACCACGGCACACAGCTCAGAACTTGGTTCAAGGCTACTGTTTCACACAGACCGGACCTTGGCACAGGGCAACCGCAGCACACACCGCGAACCTCAGTGAAGGGAGACCGCGGCACACAGCCCAAAAATCTGTGCAGGGCCACCGTGGCACAGAGCTTGGTACTCGTCGCTAGCCAACCGCGGAACACAGCCCGGACCTCCGCACTGGGTGACCGAGGCACACAGGTCAGACCTCTGCGCCGCACACAGCCCGAACTTCATTGAAAGGCGACTGTGGCACACNAGACCGCGGCACACAGCCCAAAAATCTGTGCAGGGCCACCGTGGCACAGAGCTTGGTACTCGTCGCTAGCCAACCGCGGAACACAGCCCGGACCTCCGCACTGGGTGACCGAGGCACACAGGTCAGACCTCTGCGCCGCACACAGCCCGAACTTCATTGAAAGGCGACTGTGGCACACAGCTCGGAACTTGGTTCAAGGCTACTGTTTCACACAGACTGGACCTTGGCACAGGGCAACCACAGCACACAACCCAAACCTCAGTGAAGGGAGACCGCGGCATACAGCCCAAAAATCTGTGCAGGGCCACCGTGGCACAGACCTTGGAACTCATCGTTAGCCAACCACAGAACACAGCCCGGACCTCCGTACTGGGTGACCGCGGAACACTGGCTGGACCTCTGTGTGGGGCGAGTGCAGCACACAGCCCGGAAATCTGTGCAGGGCAACCGAGGTGCAGAGCTAGCAACTTGTCGCTAGCCGACCGCGGAACACAGCCCGGACCTCGGCGCAAGGTGACCATGACAAACAGGACGGAACTCGTCTCCAACCAACGGCGGAACACAGTCCGGAACTCGGAACATGACGACCGTGGCACACAGCATGGTCCTCGGCTCAGGGCGACTGCGGCACACTGCCCGAACCTCAGTGAAGGGTGACTGCAGCACACAGCTCAAAAATCTGTGCAGGGCCACTGTGGCACAGAGCTTGGTACTCGTCGCTAGCCAACCGCGGAACACAGCCCAGACCTCTGCACTGGGCGACCGAGGCACACAGGTCAGACCTCTGTGCCGCACACAGCCCGAACTTCATTGAAAGGCAACTGTGGCACACAGCTCGGAACTCGTAGCCAGCCGACTGTGGAACACCGCCCGGACCTTCGAGCAGGGCTACCATGGCACACAGCCCAAACCTCAGTGATTGGCGACCACAGAACACAGCCCAGAAATCTGTGCAGGGCGACTGAGGCACAGAGCCTGGAACGCATCGCTAGTCGACACCGAAACACAGCCAGGACCTCGACGCAGTGTGACCATGGAAAAGAGGCCGGACCTCCTCGCAGGGCTACCATGGCACACAGCCTGGACCTCGGCGAAGGGCAACCGAGGCACACAGCCCGAACGTAAGTGAAGAGCGACCGAGGCACACAGCATGGCCCTCAGCACAAGGCGATCCTGGCACACATCACGGACCTCAGGAGATGGCGACCGCAGCACACAGCCCAGACATCATCGCAGGTTGACTGCGAAACACAGCCCGGACCTAGGAGCAGGGTTACCGCATCACACAGCCCAGACCACCGTGCAGGTTGCCCACGGCACACAGCCTGAATTTCACTGAAGGTTGANGACCGCAGCACACAGCCCAGACATCATCGCAGGTTGACTGCGAAACACAGCCCGGACCTAGGAGCAGGGTTACCGCATCACACAGCCCAGACCACCGTGCAGGTTGCCCACGGCACACAGCCTGAATTTCACTGAAGGTTGACCGTGGCACACTGCCCAGAAATCTGTGCAGGGTGACCGTGGTACAGAGCTCAGGACTCATCGCTAGTCAACCGTGGAACACAGCACGGACCTCGGAACAGGGCGACCACAGCACACAGGCCGGAACTCGGTGCAGGGCGATCACGGAACACAGCCCAAACCTCAGTGAAGTGCGACCGCTGAACACAGCCCGGAACTCTTCACCAGCCGATCGCAGAACACAGCCCGGACCTCGGCGCAGGGCAACCACAGAACACAGCACAGAAATCTGTACAGGGAGCCCGCGGCACAGAGCCCGTAACTCGTCACTAGCCGACCACGGAACACAGCCAGGACCTCGGCACAGGGTGACCACAGCACACAGGCCGGAACTCGGCGCAGGGCAACTGTGGAACACAGCCCGAACCTCAATGAAGTGCGACCACTGAACACAGCCCAGAACTCGTCAGCAGCCGACCGCGGAACACAGCCCGGACCTCGGTGCAGGGCAACCGCAGAACACAGTCCAGAAATCTGTACAGGGAGCCTGCGGCACAGAGCCCGTAATTCATCACTAGCCGACCACGGAACACAGCCCAGCCCTCAGTGCAGGGCGACCACGGAAAATAGGCCGGACCTTGGCGAAGGGCCAACGTGGCACACTGCCTGACACACAGTGGAGGGTGAATGCGGCACACATCCAGTAACTCATTTCTAACCTACTGTGTAACACAGCCCGGATTTCAGCACAGGGCGACCATGGAACACAGGCCAGACTGAGGATCAGGGCGACCGTGGCACACATCAAGGACATTGAGCAGGGCGAGGCTGAAAACAGCCTGAAACTTACTGAAGGGTGCACATGGCACAAACCCGAACCTCAGTGAAGGGCGACCGCAGCACACAGCCCAGAAATCTGTGCAGGGCGACAGTGGCACAGAGCCTGGAACACGTCGCTAGTCGACTGCGAATTACAGCCAGGACCTCAGTGCAGGGTGACCACGGCACACAGCCCGGACCTCGGCAAAGGGCGACCAAGGCACACAGCCTGAAACTGAGTGAAGGGTGACCGCGTCACACAGCCCGGAACTCGTTGCTAGCCTACCACAGAACACAGCCCCGACCTCGGCGCAAGGTGAAGGTTGCACACAGGACGGACCTCAGTTCTGGGCAACAGCAGCACACAGGCCAGACCTCAGCACAGGGTGAACGTGGCACACATGCCGGACCTCGGGGCAGGGCGACCGCGGAACACAGGCCGGATTTCGGCTCAGGGTGACCGAGGCAAAAAGCCCGGACCTCGGCTCAGGGCGACCACAGCACACAGCCGAACCTCAGGGAAGAGCGACCGAGGCACACAGCATGGCCCTTGACACAGGGCGAACTTGGCATACATCATGGACCTCAGGAGTTGGCGACCACAGCACATAGCCAGGACACCAGCACAGGGTGACTGCGAAACACAGCCCGGCCCTTGGAGCAAGGCTACTGCATCACACAGCCTGGACCTCGGTGAAGGCTGACCATGGCACAAAGCCTGGAAATCTGTGCAGGGCGACAGTGACACAAAGCCTGGAACTCGTCGCTAGTTGACTGAGAAACCCAGCCAGGAGCTCGGTGCAGGAGGACCATGGCAAAAAGCCTGGACCTCGGCAAAGGGTGACCGAGGCACACAGCCTGAAACTGAGTAAAGGGTGATTGTATCACACAGACCGGAACTCGTTGCTAGCCTACCACGGAACACAGCCCTGACCTTGGGGCAAGGTGAAGGTTGCACACAGGACGGACCTCAGTGCTGGGCAACAGCAGCATACAGGCTGGACCTCGGCACAGGACGAACGTGGCACACATGCCGGACCTCGGGGCAGGGCGACCGCGGAACACAGGCCGGATTTCGGCTCAGGGCGACCGAGGCAAAAAGCCCGGACCTCGGCTCAGGGCGACCGCAGCACACGCCGAACCTCAGGGAAGAGTGACTGAGGCACACAGCATGGCCCTCGGCACAGGGCGAACTTGGCACACATCATGGACCTCAGGAGTTGGCGACCACAGCACATAGCCAGGACACCAGCACAGGGTGACTGCGAAACACAGCCCGGCCCTCGGAGCAAGGCTACTGCATCACACAGCCTGGACCTCGGTGAAGGCTGACCATGGCACAAAGCCTGGAAATCTGTGCAGGGCGACAGTGACACAAAGCCTGGAACTCGTCGCTAGTTGACTGAGAAACCCAGCCAGGAGCTCGGTGCAGGAGGACCATGGCAAAAAGCCTGGACCTCGGCAAAGGGTGACCGAGGCACACAGCCTGAAACTGAGTAAAGGGTGATTGTATCACACAGACCGGAACTCGTTGCTAGCCTACCACGGAACACAGCCCTGACCTTGGGGCAAGGTGAAGGTTGCACACAGGACGGACCTCAGTGCTGGGCAACAGCAGCATACAGGCTGGACCTCGGCACAGGACGAACGTGGCACACATGCCGGACCTCGGGGCAGGGCGACCGCGGAACACAGGCCGGATTTCGGCTCAGGGCGACCGAGGCAAAAAGCCCGGACCTCGGCTCAGGGCGACCGCAGCACACGCCGAACCTCAGGGAAGAGTGACTGAGGCACACAGCATGGCCCTCGGCACAGGGCGAACTTGGCACACATCATGGACCTCAGGAGTTGGCGACCACAGCACATAGCCAGGACACCAGCACAGGGTGACTGCGAAACACAGCCCGGCCCTCGGAGCAAGGCTACTGCATCACACAGCCTGGACCTCGGTGAAGGCTGACCATGGCACAAAGCCTGGAAATCTGTGCAGGGCGACAGTGACACAAAGCCTGGAACTCGTCGCTAGTTGACTGAGAAACCCAGCCAGGAGCTCGGTGCAGGAGGACCATGGCAAAAAGCCTGGACCTCGGCAAAGGGTGACCGAGGCACACAGCCTGAAACTGAGTAAAGGGTGATTGTATCACACAGACCGGAACTCGTTGCTAGCCTACCACGGAACACAGCCCTGACCTTGGGGCAAGGTGAAGGTTGCACACAGGACGGACCTCAGTGCTGGGCAACAGCAGCATACAGGCTGGACCTCGGCACAGGACGAACGTGGCACACATGCCGGACCTCGGGGCAGGGCGACCGCGGAACACAGGCCGGATTTCGGCTCAGGGCGACCGAGGCAAAAAGCCCGGACCTCGGCTCAGGGCGACCGCAGCACACGCCGAACCTCAGGGAAGAGTGACTGAGGCACACAGCATGGCCCTCGGCACAGGGCGAACTTGGCACACATCATGGACCTCAGGAGTTGGCGACCACAGCACATAGCCAGGACACCAGCACAGGGTGACTGCGAAACACAGCCCGGCCCTCGGAGCAAGGCTACTGCATCACACAGCCTGGACCTCGGTGAAGGCTGACCATGGCACAAAGCCTGGAAATCTGTGCAGGGCGACAGTGACACAAAGCCTGGAACTCGTCGCTAGTTGACTGAGAAACCCAGCCAGGAGCTCGGTGCAGGAGGACCATGGCAAAAAGCCTGGACCTCGGCAAAGGGTGACCGAGGCACACAGCCTGAAACTGAGTAAAGGGTGATTGTATCACACAGACCGGAACTCGTTGCTAGCCTACCACGGAACACAGCCCTGACCTTGGGGCAAGGTGAAGGTTGCACACAGGACGGACCTCAGTGCTGGGCAACAGCAGCATACAGGCTGGACCTCGGCACAGGACGAACGTGGCACACATGCCGGACCTCGGGGCAGGGCGACCGCGGAACACAGGCCGGATTTCGGCTCAGGGCGACCGAGGCAAAAAGCCCGGACCTCGGCTCAGGGCGACCGCAGCACACGCCGAACCTCAGGGAAGAGTGACTGAGGCACACAGCATGGCCCTCGGCACAGGGCGAACTTGGCACACATCATGGACCTCAGGAGTTGGCGACCACAGCACATAGCCAGGACACCAGCACAGGGTGACTGCGAAACACAGCCCGGCCCTCGGAGCAAGGCTACTGCATCACACAGCCTGGACCTCGGTGAAGGCTGACCATGGCACAAAGCCTGGAAATCTGTGCAGGGCGACAGTGACACAAAGCCTGGAACTCGTCGCTAGTTGACTGAGAAACCCAGCCAGGAGCTCGGTGCAGGAGGACCATGGCAAAAAGCCTGGACCTCGGCAAAGGGTGACCGAGGCACACAGCCTGAAACTGAGTAAAGGGTGATTGTATCACACAGACCGGAACTCGTTGCTAGCCTACCACGGAACACAGCCCTGACCTTGGGGCAAGGTGAAGGTTGCACACAGGACGGACCTCAGTGCTGGGCAACAGCAGCATACAGGCTGGACCTCGGCACAGGACGAACGTGGCACACATGCCGGACCTCGGGGCAGGGCGACCGCGGAACACAGGCCGGATTTCGGCTCAGGGCGACCGAGGCAAAAAGCCCGGACCTCGGCTCAGGGCGACCGCAGCACACGCCGAACCTCAGGGAAGAGTGACTGAGGCACACAGCATGGCCCTCGGCACAGGGCGAACTTGGCACACATCATGGACCTCAGGAGTTGGCGACCACAGCACATAGCCAGGACACCAGCACAGGGTGACTGCGAAACACAGCCCGGCCCTCGGAGCAAGGCTACTGCATCACACAGCCTGGACCTCGGTGAAGGCTGACCATGGCACAAAGCCTGGAAATCTGTGCAGGGCGACAGTGACACAAAGCCTGGAACTCGTCGCTAGTTGACTGAGAAACCCAGCCAGGAGCTCGGTGCAGGAGGACCATGGCAAAAAGCCTGGACCTCGGCAAAGGGTGACCGAGGCACACAGCCTGAAACTGAGTAAAGGGTGATTGTATCACACAGACCGGAACTCGTTGCTAGCCTACCACGGAACACAGCCCTGACCTTGGGGCAAGGTGAAGGTTGCACACAGGACGGACCTCAGTGCTGGGCAACAGCAGCATACAGGCTGGACCTCGGCACAGGACGAACGTGGCACACATGCCGGACCTCGGGGCAGGGCGACCGCGGAACACAGGCCGGATTTCGGCTCAGGGCGACCGAGGCAAAAAGCCCGGACCTCGGCTCAGGGCGACCGCAGCACACGCCGAACCTCAGGGAAGAGTGACTGAGGCACACAGCATGGCCCTCGGCACAGGGCGAACTTGGCACACATCATGGACCTCAGGAGTTGGCGACCACAGCACATAGCCAGGACACCAGCACAGGGTGACTGCGAAACACAGCCCGGCCCTCGGAGCAAGGCTACTGCATCACACAGCCTGGACCTCGGTGAAGGCTGACCATGGCACAAAGCCTGGAAATCTGTGCAGGGCGACAGTGACACAAAGCCTGGAACTCGTCGCTAGTTGACTGAGAAACCCAGCCAGGAGCTCGGTGCAGGAGGACCATGGCAAAAAGCCTGGACCTCGGCAAAGGGTGACCGAGGCACACAGCCTGAAACTGAGTAAAGGGTGATTGTATCACACAGACCGGAACTCGTTGCTAGCCTACCACGGAACACAGCCCTGACCTTGGGGCAAGGTGAAGGTTGCACACAGGACGGACCTCAGTGCTGGGCAACAGCAGCATACAGGCTGGACCTCGGCACAGGACGAACGTGGCACACATGCCGGACCTCGGGGCAGGGCGACCGCGGAACACAGGCCGGATTTCGGCTCAGGGCGACCGAGGCAAAAAGCCCGGACCTCGGCTCAGGGCGACCGCAGCACACGCCGAACC
>SJYV01028056.1:0-30678 GCA_006410875.1 Neotragus pygmaeus
AAAAAAATATTAGAAATAACATTTATATAAGTATATTGCAGATTTTATATATATTCTAGATCATTTATCTGAAATCTAAATTTCACTGGCCCCCTATCCAAAGGGCTATTGCCTCCGAAGATGCTGGTCTGTGACATGACGGACTCATCCAACATCTCTGCTTCTCCCTCACATTATTACAGGTCAGATCCCTGAGGTCACTGGCCAGCTTCCCTCAGGATGCTGAAACTGAAAGGCCAAGGTAGCCCAGGCTTTAGTTAGAGAGATGGATGGAACTTCCGATCTTGGCTCTGTCATCCAGCAACTCTACCACTTTGGGTTAGTTAGTTCATCTTGTTAAGCCTTAATTTACTCACCTGTAAAATGTACAATCATAGTATCTACTTTAAAAAAAAGTCACAAGGATTAGACAGTATATATGCCTGCTTGCTCAGTTGTGTCTTACTCTCTGCAACCCCTATGGACTCTAGCCCACCAGGCTCCTCTGTCCATGGGATTCTCCAGGCAAGAATACTGGAGCAGGTTGCCATACCCTTCTCCAAGGGATCTCCCCAACCCAGGGATCAAACCTGGGTCTCCCATATTACAGAAACAACGCCAACTAGTCTCTAGACGTTACCAAGGTCTAGATTATGGATTATTCTTCTCTGGATTATTCTTCTCATTTTAAACTCTCACAGCAACATCGATGAGTGAATAACACACTAATACACAAAAAGGACAATAGCATGGCATGAGAAAACTTGCAGAAAAGTACCACCCTCTGCTTACAGAAATCCATATCTAAACCCAGTGACAAGCTCCTTTCAAGCTTTTGCCACCAAGAACATTCTCAAGAACCCTAACTTCCTCTTTGAATAGTCCCAAACACTCCAGATTCATCTCTTTCACTTCCCTAGCCCTACTTCTAATCAATTTTCTTTCGCACTTTCCCATCCCCCTGATAAATCAAATGACAATTTATCCTCTTCTTCCCTATTTTCTGCCTACTTCCATTTCCTCTCTTGCTCTTCACTCATCAGCCTGTGCAAGCATCCACATGTACATTCAGGGTGTATTTGATATTTCTTGTTTGCAGCAAGAAGCAGCACCTCAAATTCATCAAATACCCAGGCAATAAGGAAGAACACCGTTAACTGCAAGGACACAAAGTAAAATATTCAAGGCAATTACAGAACAATTCGAGCTAGTAATACAACTAGTGACTAATGATGTTTGCATGTGGCTTTGCAGAGCACAAAGCGCATAACAACCTGAGTCCTATTCAACCTTCACAATAACATGTAATCTCACCTGACAATGCGGAGAAGAGGATGGCGGAGCGGAGTGAAGATGACATTTATCACCACGTAGTAGGTTTGAATTGCAACTCTGACAACTAATGCATAAAGTTACTTGGCCAGTGCCAAGCAACCTCAGTTTTCTCATCTCTTTTAGCAAGATGCAAGGATTTGTGCTGGTTAGTGAGAATGCATACAGAATATCCCTCTCTCCTGGTTGGTGAGTTGCATCAACCTCAATCAATATATATAAGAAAACAGAAGCTCAAACAATTTTACAAGTTTGCTTGAGGCCACACAGCTAGTAAGTGGTGGAGTTGGAATTCAAACCAGGCTTTTTTGAATGAGGACTAGAACTTCTGGTTCTAGTTATATCAGGACTAGAACCTTTGGTTCAATGTGTCTCTGGACCTAATGTGACAAGCAGTCTCCTAGGACCACATTAAAATGTAGACTTTGTTTAAGGATGAAGCTCCCTGAGATTCTGTGTTTCTTACATTCTTCAAGGCGATCTTTATCCTGTTGGTCCAGACTTTGAAGAGCAAAGATATAAGTCTGAAGTGACTTAGCAGCAGCAGCAGCAAACTACAAATATTCCCCAGAATTTAGGATTATCCCAGTGTGATGCAGTTGGGTCCTTAGGAATTGAGGCTTTGCATGATAAGATAGAATGCAAATGGGCATGGCCTGTGTTCATGAAGCTAAGAGCTTACCACATGCCTGGCATAGTGACAGGTGCTAGGGATTCAAAGATGAACCAGCGCTTCTGTCGGGAAGCACTTATGTAAACAACTCACACAGCAAATGGCCTGATGTAAGGAGGGTGATGGGAAGACCCACATGATAAGACAGGAAGGTGGGACATGTACATGCGAAGGTGCAAAGGTAGAGGAAGGACAGGTTATGGGAACCTTGAGAGTCTTGGGGAGAGTAACTTAGATCTAAGTAACAGGAAGCCTAAAGGAAATCAACCTTGAATATTCTCTGGGAAGACTGATGCTAAAGCTCTAATACTTTGGCCACCTGATGTGAAGAGCCAACTCATTGGAAAAGACCCTGATGCTGGAAAAGACCGAGGGCAGGAGGAGAAGGGGATGACAAAGGATGAGATGGTTGGATGGCATCATTAACTCAATGCACATAAGTTTGAACAAACTCTGAGAGATGGTGAAGGACAGGGAAGCCTGGCATGCTGCAGTCCATGGGGTTGCAAAGAGTCAGACAGGACTAAGGGACTGAATAACAACAGGAAGCCCCTGGAGGTTTAAAACTATGAACTAGGATTTACATCTAGATTGAAGTCAACTGATGAAATCAAGGATATCGACCTTAAGGCTGTTACAGAAAACAGAGCTGAGCTGATGTGGACTTAGACTTGGGTAGAAAGTGTGGAAACAAAAAGCAGAAGACAAATATAGGAGACAATGTGGAANGGCAACCGCAGCACACAGCCTGGACCTCGGAGCAGGGCGACCGCAGCACACAGGCCGGACCTCAGCACAGGTAGACCGTGGCCTACAGTCTGGATTTCGGCTCAGGGCGACTGCTAGTCACAGCCCAAACCTTGGCACAGGGCGAGCGGGCACATACCTCGAATCTCGGCAGAAGGCTACCATGGCACACAGCCCGGACTTTGGTACAGGGCGACCGTGGCACACAGTTTGGACCTCGGCACAGAGCGACTGTGGCACAGAGCCCGGAAATCGTCACAAACCGAGAGCTGAACAAAACCCAAATCTCGGCCCAGGGCCACCGCTGCAAACACCCAGGACCTCGGTGCATGGCGACCCCGTAACACACCGGAACTTGTTGCTAGCTGACTGTGAAACACAGCCTGAACCTCGGTGCAGGGTGCCCATTGCACACAGCCCGGACCTCGGCACAGGGCGACCGTGGCACACACTCCGGACCTTGGTGCAGGGTGACCGTGGCACACAGTCTGGAACTAGTCACTAGCCGACTACAGAACACAGTCCGAACCTCTATGCAGGGCGAATGCGTTACACAGCCTAGACCTTGGTGCAGGGCGACTGCAGCAAACAGTCCAGAACTCGTCGCTAGCTGACCTCGGAACACAGCCCAAACATCAGAGCAGGGTGACCATGGCACACAGCCCCGAGTTCGGCGCAAGGCGACCGCGGCACACAGGCCGGAACTCGGCGTGGGGCCATTGCGGCACACAGCCTGGATATCTGCAAAAGGATACCATGGCACACATCCCGGACCTCAGCACATGGTGACGTTGGCACATGGTCTGGATCTCTACAGAAAGCTACGGTTGCACACAGCCCGGACCTCGGCACAGGGTGACCGTGGCACACAGCACGAACCATGGCAGAGGGCGACCATGGCCCACAGCCTGGACCACGATGCAGGGCAACCCATGCACACAGCCTGGACCTCGGTGCAGGGTGACCGCGGAACACAGCCTGGACCTCAGAGCAGTGTGACCCTGGCACAGAGCCCCAACTTCAGTGCAGGGTGACTGCGGACCACAAACCCAACCTTGTCGCAGAGTGAACGTGGCACACAGGACGGACCTCGGCGCTGGCCCACCACAGCACACAGCTGGGACCTCGGTGCAGGGCGACCGTGGCACACAGTTTGGATATCATCGCTAGCCGACCACGGAAAACACCCTGGATTTCAGCACAAGGTGACCGCGGCACACAGCCTGGACCTCGGTGCAGGGTGACTGTGGCACGCAGCCTGGACTTCAGTGTAGTGCGACAGCGGCACACAGGCCGGACTTCGGCACAGGGTGACAGTGGCTCACAGTCCGGACCTCAGCACAGGGGGACCGTGGGAAACAGGCTAGAATTTGGCGCCAGGCGACTGAGGTTCAGAGCCCGCATCTCGGTGCCGAGCAACCGCGGCACACAGCCCGAACTTCAGTGAAGGGCAACCGTGGCACACAGCCCAGAAATCTGTGAAAGGCGACCCCTTCACAGAGCCCGGAAATCATTGCTAGCCGATCATGGAACACAGCCCAGACTTCGGCGCAGGGCGACCGTGGCACACAGCCTGTAACTCGGCACGGCAAACGCGGCACACAGCTCGGATCATGATGCAGGGCAACCGCGGAATACAGCCCGGACCTCGGAGCAGTGTGACCCTGGCACAGAGCCCCGACTTCGGCGCAGGGTGAGCACAGAACACAAACCAAACCTCATCACAGGGCGACCGTGGCAGACAGGACCGTCCTCGGCTCTGGCCGACCGTGGCACACAGCCAGGACCTCGGAGCAGGGCGACCGCGGCACACAGTTTGAAATTCGTCGCTAGCTGACCGCGGAAAACAGCCCGGAACTCGGCACAGGGTGACCGCGGCACACAACCTGGACCTTGGTGCAGGGCGACTGCGGCACACAGCCTNGCCAGGACCTCGGAGCAGGGCGACCGCGGCACACAGTTTGAAATTCGTCGCTAGCTGACCGCGGAAAACAGCCCGGAACTCGGCACAGGGTGACCGCGGCACACAACCTGGACCTTGGTGCAGGGCGACTGCGGCACACAGCCTGGAACTCAGTGCAGGGCGAAGGCGGCACACAGCCCAAACTTCAGTGAAGGGCGACTGTGGCACACAGCCCGGTAATCTGTGAAAGGCAACCCCGGCACAGAGCCCAGAACTCATCGCTAGCCGACCATGGAGCACAGCCCGGACTTCGGCACAGGGTGACCGTGACACACAGCCCGAAACTCGGCACAGGGCAACCGCGGCACACAGCCCAGACCACGATGCAGGGCGACCCGGGCACACAGCCTGGACATCGGTTCAAGGCGACCGCAGCCCACAGCCTGGACCTAGGCACAGTGCGACAGCGGCACACAGGCCGGACTTTGGTGCAGGGCGACTGTGGCACACAGCCCGGGTCTCGGAGGAGAGCAAATGCAGCATTGAGCCCGGAACTCATCCCTAGCCGACCGCTGATCACAGCCCCGGCCACGGCGCAGGGTGAATGTGGCACACAGCCCAGACTTCGGCACAGGGTGACCGTGACACACAGCCCGAAACTCGGCACAGGGTGACCGCGGCACACAGCCCAGACCACGATGCAGGGCGACCCGGGCACACAGCCTGGACATCGGTTCAAGGCGACCGCAGCCCACAGCCTGGACCTAGGCACAGTGCGACAGCGGCACACAGGCCGGACTTTGGTGCAGGGCGACTGTGGCACACAGCCCGGGTCTCGGAGGAGAGCAAATGCAGCATTGAGCCCGGAACTCATCCCTAGCCGACCGCTGATCACAGCCCCGGCCACGGCGCAGGGTGAATGTGGCACACAGCCCAGACTTCGGCACAGGGTGACCGTGACACACAGCCCGAAACTCGGCACAGGGTGACCGCGGCACATAGCCCAGACCACGATGCAGGGTGACCCGGGCGCACAGCCTGGACCTCGGTGCAGGGCGACCGCGGAACACAACCCGGACTTCAGTGCAGGGCGACCATGGAACACAGGACAGACCTCGGTGCTGGCTGACCACGGCACACAGCCGGGACCTTGGCGCAGGACGACCGCGGCACACAGTTTGGAATTCATCGCTAGCCGACCACGGAAAACAGCCTGGACCTCGGCACAGGGTGCCCGCTGCACACAGCCTGGACCTCAGTTCAGTGTGACAGCGGCACAAAGGCCGGACTTCGGCACAGGGCGACTGCGACTTACAGTCCAGACCTCAGCGCAGGGGGACCGCGGGACACAGGCTAGACTTTGGTGCCGGGCGACTGTGGCTCAGAGCCCGCATCTTGGTGCAGGGCGATGGGCACACAGCACGGACCTAGGCAGAAGGATACTACGGCACCCAACCTGGATTTTGGCACAGGGTGACCATGGCACACAGCACGGACCTCGGCTCAGAGCGACTGCAGCACAGAGCCTGGAACTCGTCGCAACTGAAGGGCGGCACAGAGTCAAGAACTCAGCACAGGGCGAGCGCGGTGCACAGCCCGGACCACCCCGCAGGGCGACCGTGGGTAACAGCAAGGACCTCGTCAGATGGTGACCGCAGCACACAGCCAGGATCTCAGAAGAGAGCAAATGCGGCACAGAGCCCGGAACTCGTCCTTAGCCGAACGTAGAACACAGCCCCGGCCACGGGGCAGGGTGTATGTGGCACACAGCCTGGACTTAGGTGCAGGGAGACCATGGCCCACAGCCTGGACCTTGGCGCAGGGCAACCGCGGCACACAGCCCGAACTTCAGTGAAGGGCAACCGTGGCACACATCCCGGAAATCTGTGAAAGATGACCCCGGCACAGAGCCCAGAACTCATCGCTAGCCGACCATGGAACACAGCCCGAAACTCAGCACGGCAACTGCGGCACACAGCCCAGACCACAATGCAGGGTGACCCGGGCACACAGCCTAGATATCAGTGCAGGGCAACCGTGTCACACAGCCTGGACCTCGGCGCAGTGTGACAACGGCACACAGACCGGACTTCGGTGCAGGGCGACTGCGGCTCACAGGCTGGATCTCAGCACAAGGGAACCGTGGGACACAGGCTAGATTTCAGCGCTGGGCGACTGAGGCTCAAAGCCCGCATCTCGGCGCAGGGCGACTGGGAACACAGCATGGACCTAGGCAGAAGGATACCACGGCACCCAAGCCGGATTTCGGCAGAGGGCGACCGTGGCACACAGTTTGGACCTCAGCACAGAGCAACTGCGGCACAGAAGCCAGAATTCATTGCAAGGCGAGAGCTGAACACAGCCCCGATTTCAGCCCAGGGTGACCACGGCACACAGCCCCAAGTTAGGCGCAGGGCGACTGCGGAACACATCTTGGAACTTGTCACTAGCCGACCACAGAACATAGCCCGGCCCTCGGAGCAGGACGACCATGGCACACAGCCCGGACCTTGGCACAGGGTGATCTCGGCACACAGTCCGGACCTCTACAGAAGATTACCGTGGCACACAGCCCAGACCTCGGCACAGGGTGACCGTGGCACACAGTACGGACCTCAGTGCAGAGCGACCGCAGCACAGAGCCAGGAACTCGTCGCAAGCCATGGGCGGCACAGAGCCAAGAACTTGGCACAGGGTGACTGCGGCACCCAGCCCGGACCTCCCCGCAAGGCGACCTGGCACACAAAAAGGACCTCGTCAGATGGCGAACGTGGTTCACAGCCCAGATCTCGGAGGAGAGCAAATGCAGCACAGAGCACGGAACTCATCCCTAGCCGACTGCAGATCACAGCCCCAGCCACAGCACAGGGTGAATGTGGCACACAGCCAGGACTTCAGCGCAAGGAGACCGCGGCCCACAGCCCAGACCTCGGTGCAGGGCGACCACAGCACACAGCCCGAAATTCAGTGAAGGGCGACCGTGGCACACAGCCTGTAAATCTGTGAAAGGTGACCCCAGGACAGAGCTCGGCACTCATCGCTAGCCGACCATGGAACACAGCCTGGACTTCCACGCAGGGCTACTGTGACACACAGCCTGAAACTCGGCACAAGACGATTGTGGCACACAGCCCCAACCACGATGCAGGGAGACCCAGGCACACACCCTGGACATCAGCACAGGGTGACTGCAGAACACAGCCTGGACCTCAGCGCAGTGCGACATCGGCACACAGGCCGGAATTTGGTGCAGGGCGACTGCGGCACACAGCCCGAATCACTGAGGAGAGCAAATGTGACACCGAGCCCAGAACTCATCCCTAGCCGACCACAGATCACAGCCTTGGCCACGGTGCAGGGTGAATGTGGTATCCAGCCCAGAATTCGGCACAGGGAGACCATGGACCACAGCCCGAACCTCGGCACAGGGCAACTGTGGCACACAGCCTGAACTTCAGTGAAGAGCGACTGTGGCACACAGCCCGGAAATCTGTGAAAGGCGACCGTGGCACAGAGCCCAGAACTCATCACTACCTGACTGCGGAACAGATCCTGGACTTCGGCGCAGGGCAAGTGGGGAACACAGCCGGGACCACGATGCAGGGCAATGACCGCACACAACCTGGGCCTCGGTGAATGCCGAACGCGGCACACAGCCCGGACCTCGGAGCAGGGCAACTGCGGCACACAGGTCAGAATTCAGTGCAGGTGGACCGTGGCACACAAGTCGGACTTGGACACAGTGCCACTGAAGCACACAGCCCATCTCACGGCACAGGGCGACCCGGCACACAGGCNGGCACACAGCCCGGACCTCGGAGCAGGGCAACTGCGGCACACAGGTCAGAATTCAGTGCAGGTGGACCGTGGCACACAAGTCGGACTTGGACACAGTGCCACTGAAGCACACAGCCCATCTCACGGCACAGGGCGACCCGGCACACAGGCAGACCTCTGCAGAAGGATGCCACGTCACACAGCCCAGACTTCGGCACAGGGCGACCGTGGCACATAGTTTGGACCTCGGCGCAGAGCAACTGGGGCACAGAGCCCAGAATTCGTGCAAGGCGAGAGCTGAACACAGCCCGGACCACAGTGCAGGGCGACTGCGGCACACAGCCCCGAGCTCGGTGCAGGGCGACCACAGAACACATCCTGGAACTCGTCGCTAGCTGACCACGGAACACAGCCCGGACCTTGGCGCAGGGCGATCACGGCACACAGCCCAGAACTTGGCACAGAGCGACTGCGACACACAGCCTGGACATCTGTAGAAGGTTACCGCGGCACACAGCCCAGACCACAGCACAGAGTGCCCTTGGCACACAGACCAGACCTCTACAGAAGACTACCATGGCACACAGCCTGGACCTCGGCAAAGGGTGACCATGGCACACAGCACAGACCTCAGTGCAGAGTGACCGTGGCACAGAGCGGATAACTCGTCCTAAGCCAAGGGCTGCACAGAGCCCAGAACTCGGCACAGGGCGACCACGGCACACAGCCGGGACCTTCCCACAGGGTGACCCTGGGACACAGCACGGACCTCAGCATATTGCGATCGGGGCACACAGCCCGGATCTCGGAGGAGAGCAAATGTGGCACAGAGCCCGGATCTCATCCTTAGCTGACCGCAGATAACAGACCTGGCCACGGCGCAGGGTGAATGTGACACACAGCCCGGAACTCGGTGCAGGGCGACTACGGCACACAGCCCAGTCCTCGGCACAGGGCGACCGCAGGACACAGCCCAGATTTTGACGCAGGGCGACCACGGCACGGAGCCTGAACCTCAGTGAAGGGCGACTGTGGCACACAGCCCAGAAGTCTGTGCAGGGCAAAAGGGGTATAGATCGTGGAACTCGTCACTAGCCGACCACGGAATACAGCCCAGACCTCGTCACAGGGCGACCGCGGCACACAGGCCAGACCTCGGCACAGGGCAACCGCAGCACACAGCCCGGACCTCGGCACAGGGCGACCGTGGCACACAGAATGAAACTCAGTTAAAGGCATCCGCAGAACACAGCCCGGCCCTTTGTGCAGGGCGACCGCNGGCACACAGCCCAGAAGTCTGTGCAGGGCAAAAGGGGTATAGATCGTGGAACTCGTCACTAGCCGACCACGGAATACAGCCCAGACCTCGTCACAGGGCGACCGCGGCACACAGGCCAGACCTCGGCACAGGGCAACCGCAGCACACAGCCCGGACCTCGGCACAGGGCGACCGTGGCACACAGAATGAAACTCAGTTAAAGGCGTCCGTGGAACACAGCCCGGCGCTTGGCGCAGGGCGACTGCAGCACACAGCCCGGATCTCGGCACAGGGCGACTCCGGCACACAGCTGAGACCTCTGCAGAAGGCTACCATGGCACACAGCCCGCACTTCAGCACAGGGAGACCGTGGCACACAGCCCAAACTTCGGCACAGATGACCGCGACACACAGCCTGGAACTCAGCACAAGGCGACATTGGCACACATCACGGATCTTGGTGAAGAGCGACCACGGTACAGAGCACAGAATGCGTCGCAAGCCGAGGGCAGAACACACCCCGACCTTGGCCCAGGGTGACCAATTCACACAGCCCGGACCTCTATGCAGGGCGACCGCTGCACACATCCCGGACCTCAGTGCAGGGCCACAGCAGCACACAGCTCGGACATCTGCCAAAAGCTATCACGGCACACAGCACAGATCTCGGCACAAGGGGACAGAGGCACGAAGCACGGACCTGGTCGCAGAGGTACCGTGATACAGAGCCCGGAATTCTTTGCAAGCAGAGGGTGGAATACACGCCGAAATCGGCCCAGGGAGACCCTGGCACACAGCACGAACTTCGGCAGATGGCGAATATTGCACAGAACCCGAATGTCTGTGCAGTGCGACCATGGCACACAGGACGGCCCTCAGCGCTGGGCGACCGTGGTACACATCCCGGAGCTCGGCGCAGGATGACCGCCACACACAGCCGGGACCATGATGCAGGGGGAATGCTGCACACAGCCTGAATCTTGTCACAGGGCAGCCGCGGCACACAGCCGGGCCCCCGGCCAGAGCGACTGCTGCACACAGGCCGAACCTCAGCGCAGGGGGCTGCAACACACAGGCCAGACTTTGGCGCAGAGCGACTACAGCTCACAGCCCGAATCTCGGTGCAGGGCAACCAGGCACACATGCCGGACCTCTGCAGAAGTCTACCACGGCACACAGCCTGGACCTTGGTGCAGGGCCACTATGGTACACTGGCCGGACCTCAGTGCAGGGGACTGCATCACACAGGCTGGACTTTGGCGAAGGGTGACTGCGTCTCACAGCCCACGTCTCGGCGCAGGGTGACCGTGGCACACAGCCTGAACATCAGTGAAGGGTGACCGCAGCACAGAGTCTGGAACATGATGCAGGGGGACTGTGGCACACAGTTTGGACCTCGCACAGAGCCAACACGGCACAGAGCCCAGAACTCATCGCAAGCCGAGAGCTGAACACAGCCCAGACCTCGGAGCAGGGCGACCACGGCACACACCATGAATATCAGAGAAGGGTGACCGCGGCACACAGTCCAGAACTCGTCGCTAGCCAATCGTGAAACACAGCCTGGACCTCGGCACAGGGCGACTGCGGCACACAGCCCGAATTTCAGTGAAGGGCGACTGTGGCACGCAGCCCGGAAATCTGTGAAGTGCGACTGTGGCACAGAGCACGGAACTCGTCGCTAGCCCACCACAGAACACAGCCCAGACCTCAGCGCAGAGCGACCATGGCACACAGGCCCGACCTCGGCATAAGACGACCGCTGCACACAGTCCGGACATCGGAGCAGGTCGACCGCGGCTCACAGCCCAGAATTCGGTGCAGGGCAACTGCGGCACACAGCTCGGACTCGGTGCAGAAAGAAAAAGGCACAAAGGCCCGAATTCGGCACAAGGTGACACCATCACATAGCCCAGACCTCAGCGCAGGGCAACTGCACGTCAAAGCCTGGACCTCGGTACATGGCCACCACAGCACACAGCCCAAACTTCAGTGACTTGAGACCGCGGCACACAGCCCGGAAATCAGTGAAGGGCGACCACGGCACAGAGCACAGAAATCTTCACTAGCCGACCGCGTAACACAGCCCGGACCTCGGCACACAGCAACCGCGACACACAGAACGGACCTCAGCGCAGGTCGACTGCGGCAACAGCCCGGACTCAGCATAGTGCGACCGCGTCCCACACCCCGGAGATTGGTGCAGGGAGACCGTGGCACAGTGCCTGGACCTCAGCTGAAGATCATCACTGCACACAGCCCAGACATTGGAGCCGGGTGACTGGGGCACACAGCTCGGAACTTGGTGCAGACAGAACAAGGCACAAAGGCCGGAATTTGGCATAGGGTGTCAGCGCCACATACCCCAGACCTCGGGGCAGGGCGACCGCTTGTCAAAGCCCGGACCTCAGTGCAGGGTGACCTCGGCACACAGCCCTGACCTCTGCAGAAGGCTACTGCAGCACACAGCCCGGACCTCGGGACAGGGTTACTGTGGCACACAACACGGACTTCAGCGCAGAGCGACCGCGGCACATAGCCCGGATCTTGTCCCTAGCTGAACACCGAACACAGAGTGGACCAAGGTGTAGGGTGAATGCGGTACATAGCATGCACCTCGGCGAAGGGCGACCGCAGAAAACAGCATAAACTTCACTGAAGGGTGACCTCAGCACACAGTCTGGAAATCTGTGAATGACTACTGCAGCACAGAGCGCAGAACTCGTCGCTAACCGACCGCAGAACACAGCCCAGACCTCGGCACAGGGCGACTGCAGCACACAGCCTGGACCTCGTCACAAGGTGACCGTGGCACACAGCATGGACCTCGTTGCAGAGTGACCACTACACACAGTCCGGAAATCTGCAGAATGCTACCGCGGCACACAGCCCGGATCTCAGCTCAGGGCAACAGTGGCACACAGCACGGAGCTCGGTGCAGAGCAACCACAGTATAGAGCCTTGAACTCGTTGCAAGCGGAGGGCATAATGAACCCCGACCTTTGACCAGGGAGACCCTGGCACACAGCGCAGACTTCAGCAGATGGCAAGCACGGCACACAGCCCGGATGTCGGTGCAGGATGAACGCGGCACACAGCATGGACTTCAGCACAGGGCGACCATGGCACACAGATCCAACTTTGGTGCAGGGCGACCGTGGCACACAGTCCGGACCTCATCACTAGTCGACCGCAGAACACAGCCTGAACATCAGCGCAGGGTGACCACGGCACACAGCCCATACCTCGGCACAGGGCGACCGCGGCACACAGCCCGAATATCTGCAGAAGTCTACTGTGACACACAGCACGGACTTCTGCACAGGGCAATCACAGCACACAGCCCGGACCTCGGCGCAGGTTGACAGCGGCACACAGCCCAGACATCTATAGAAGGCTACCCCAGCACACAGCCCAGATTTCGGCACAAGGCGACAGTGGCACACAGCATGGACAACGGTGAAGAGTGATCGTGGCCAGAGCCCAGAATTCTCGCAAGCCGTGGGCCGAATATACACCGACCTTGGCCCAAGGTGACCCTGGAACACAGCATGGACTTAAAAAGATGGCAACCGCTGCACACAGCCGGAACCTCGGAGCATGGTGACCGTGGCACACACGCCGGATCTCGGTGCCGGGAAACCGTGGCACACAGCCCAGACCTCGGCGCAGGGCGACCATGGCACACACCTTGAATATCAGTGAAGGGCGACCACAGCACACAGTCCGGAACTCGTCGCTAGCCGATCGGGGAACACCGCCCGGACCTCGGCACAGGGCGACCACGCCACACAGCCCAGACATCTACAGAAGGCTACCCCAGCACACAGCCCAGATTTCGGCACAAGGCGACAGTGGCACACAGCACGGACCTCGGCTCAGGGTGACAGTGGCACACAGCACGGAGCTCGGTGCAGAGCAATCACACTATAGAGCCCGGAACTCGTTGCAAGCCGAGGGTGGAACACACCCCGACATTTGACCAGGGAGACACTGGCACACAGCGCGGACTTCAGCAGATGGCGACTACGGCACACAGCCTGGACCTCAGTGCAGTGCGACTGCAGTACACAGCCCGGGCTTCGGCCCAGGGCAACCGCAGCACACAGTCCGAACATCAGTGAAGGGTGACTGCGGCACATAGCCCGGAAATCTGTGCAGGGCGAATGGGGAATAGATCACAGAACTCGTCGTTAGCCGAACCCGGAATATAGCCCAGACCTCTGCGCAGGGTGACCGCGGCACAGAGTTCGGACCTGGGCGCAGAGGGACCGCGAAACAGAGCCCGGAATTCTTCACAAGCTGAGGGCGGAATACACCCCGACCTCGGCCCAGGGCGACCCTGGCACACAGCATGGATTTCGGCGATGGCGAACACTGTACACAGCCCAAACTTCAGCTCAGTGTGACTGTGGCACACAGGACGGCCATCGGTGCTGGACGGACATGGCACACATCCCGGATCTCGGCCCAGGGAGACCACCACACACTGACTGGACCACGATGCAGGGTGACCGCAGCACACAGCCTGGACCTCGGTCTAGGGCGACCACGGCACACAGCCAGGACCTCGACACAGAGTGACTGCGGCACACAGGCCCAACTTCAGCATAGGGGGACCGCGACACACAGGCCAGACTTTGGCACAGGGCGACTGTGGCTCAGAGCCTGAATCTCGGCGCTGGGCAACCGGTCACACATGTCGGACCTCTGCAAAAGGCTACCACGGTACACAGCCCGGATATCGGCACAGGGCAACCGCGAAACACAGGCCGTACCTCAGCGCAGGGGAACCACGGCACACAGGCTTGACTTCGGCACAGGGCAACTGTGTCTCACAGCCCGCATCTCGGTGCAGGGCGACCGTGGCACACAGCCCAAACATCAGTGAAGGGCAATCATGGCACACAGTCTGGAACTCAATGCAGGGGTACCATGGAACACAGTTTGGACCTCGACGCAGAGCTACCACGGCACAGACAAAGAACTCGTCACAAGCTGAGAGCCGAACACAGCCCAGACCTCGGTGAGGGCGACCGCTGCACACAGCCTGGACCACGAGGCAGGGGGAACATGACAAACAGCCTGGACCTCGGTCTAGGACGACCGCGGCACACTGCCAGGACCTCGGCACAGAGCGTCTGCGGCACACAGGCAGAACTTCAGTGCAGGGGGACCATGACACACAAGCCAGAATTCGGCGCAGGGCGACTGAGGCTCACAGCCCAAATCTCGGCACTGTGCAACCGGGCACACATGCTGGACCTCTGCAGAAGGCTACCACAGCACACAGCCCGGACCTCAGCACAGGGCAACCGTGGCACACAGGCCGTACCTCAGTGCAGGCTGACCACAACACACAGGCTGGGTTTCGGCACAGGGCAACTGTGTCTCACAGCTCGCATCTCGGTGCAGGGCGACCGTGGCACACAGCCCAAACACCAGTGAAGGGTGACCATGGCACACAGTCCAGAACTCGATGCAGGGGGACCGTGGAACACAGTTTGGACCTCGGTGCAGAGCCACCATGGCACAGAGCCCAGAACTCATCACAAGCCGAGAGCTGAACACAGCCCAGACTGCGGCGAGGGCGACCGTTGCACACAGCCCGGACCACGAGTCAGGGCTACCGTGGCACACAGTTTGGACGTCGGTGGAGCACGACCGCCGCACAGAGCCCGGAACTCACCACAAGCCGAGAGCTGAACACAACCCGGGCCTCAGGGTAGGGCGACCGTGGCACACAGCACCAACTTTGGTGCAGGGTGACCGCGGCACACAGGCCGGACTTGTTGCTAGCTGACCACGGAACACATCCCGGACCACGGCGCAGGGTGACCGCAACACACAGCCCGGACCTCCCCGCCAGGTGACCACGGCACACAGCCCGGACTCCCACAAATGACGACCATGGCACACAGCTCAAAATACAGTGAAGGGCGATCGCAGCACACAGTCCGGAACTCGATGCAGGGGGACCATGGAACACAGTTTGGACATCGGCACAGAGCCTCCAAGGCACAGAGCCCGGAACTCGTCGCAAGCCGAGAGCTGAACACAGCCTGGACCTCAGGGTAGGGTGATTGTGACACAGCCCCAACTTCAGTGCAGGGCGACCATTGCACACAGCCCGAACATCAGTGAAGGGTGACTGCTGCACACAGCCCGGACCACGAGGCAGGGCAACCGTGGCACACAGTTAGGACCTCGGCGGAGGGCGAACACGGCACAGAGCCTGGATCTCATCACAAGCTGTGAGCTGAACACAGCCCGGACCTCAGGGTAGGGCGACTGTGGCACACAGCCCGGACTTCAGTGTAGGGCAACCATGGCACACAGCCCGGATCTCGGCTCAGGGCGACAGTGGCACAAAGCATGGAGCTCGATGCAGAGCAACCACAGTATAGAGCCCGGAACTTGTCACAAGCTGAGGGCGGAACACACACCAACCTCTGCCCCGGGCGACCCTGGCACAGAGCGTGGACTTCAGCAGATGGCGACCATGGCACACAGCCCGGACCTCAGTGCAGGGCGACTGGGGCCACAGCACGGACCTCGGCACAGGGCGACCACGGCACATAGCAAGGACTTTGGCACAGGGGGACCGGGGCACACAGTCTGAACCTCAGTGAAAGGCGACTGCGGCACACAGCACCGAAATCTGTGCAGGGAGAACAGGGCATAGATCCTAAAACTCGGCACTAGCCGACCACGGAATACAGCCCGGACCTCGGCGCAGGGTTACCGCGGCACACAGGACAGATCTCGGCAAATGGCGACTGTGGCACACAGCCCGGACCGTGGCACAGGGCGACCTTGGCACACAGCCCGAAATTCAGTGAAGGGCGACTGCGGAACACAGCCCAGACCTCAGCGCCAGGCGACTGCGGCACAGATTCCAGACCTCGGCGCAGGGCAACGGCAGCACACAGCCCGGAGCTAGGTGCAGGGAGACCGCGGCATACAGCCTGTACCTTGGGACATGGCAACTGCGGCACACAGCCTGTACATTGGCACAGGGCGACCGCGGCTCACAGCCCGGACATTGGCACAGGGTGACTGCAGCCACAGCTTGGACCTCGGCACAAGGCGACCACAGCACACAGCCCAGACCTCTGCAGAAGGCTACCGTGGCACACAGCCCAGACTTCGGCACAGGGCGACCGTGGCACGCAGTCCAGACTTTGGTGCAGAGTGACCGCAGCACAGAGCCCGGAACTCGTCACAAGCTGAGGGCTGAACACAACCTAAACCTCAGTGCAGTGAAACCGAGGCACACAGCTCCGAATTCGGCTCAGGGTCACCGTGGCACACAGCCCAGAACTCATCTCTACCCGACTGCAGGACACAGCCTGGACCTCGGTGAAGGGCGATTGTGGCACACAACCCAGACCTCAGCACAGGACGACCGCGGCACACAGCCCGAACATCAGTGAAGCGCGACCGTGGCACAGAATCCGGAACTCGTAACTAGCTGACTGCAGAACACAGCCCGGAACTCGGCGCAGGGCAACCACAGCACACAGACCGGACCTCGTCACAAGGTGACCGCGGCACACAGCCCGGACCTTGGTGCAGGGTGATTGCATCACACAGCCCTGAGTTCGCCGCAGGGTTACTGTGGCACACAACCCGAACTTCTGCGCAGGGCGACCGTGGCACACAGGACGGAATTCGGCCATGGCCAACCGTACCACATAGCCCGGACCTCGGCACAGTAGGACCACAGCACACAGCCTGAACATCAGTGAAGGGCGACTGGGGCACAGAGTCCGGATTTCATCGTTACCTGTCAGCGGAACACAGCACAGACCACGGCGTAGGGCGACCGCAGCACACAGCCCAAACTACAGTGACGGGCAACTGCGGCCCACAGCCCAGCAATCTCTGAAGGGTGACCACGGCACAGAGCACAGAAATCATCCCTAGCCAACGGCAGAACACAGCCCGGACCTCGGCACTGGGCGACCGCAGCACAAAAACAGACCTCGGTGCCGGGCGACTGTGGCACACAGCCCGGACTCGCAGTAGCGCGACCATGGCCCACAGCCCGGAGATTGCTATAGGAAACCGTGGCACACAGCCCGGACATCGGCGCAAGATGACCGCAGCACACAGCACGGATATCAGAGCAGGGAGACCGGGGCTCACAGCCCTGAAATCGGTGCAGGGTGACTGCGGCACACAGCTCTGAATTAGGTGCATGGAGAACAAGGAACACAGGCTGGAATTTGGCACAGGATGACCGCGTCACACAACCCAGACCTCGGCGCAGTGCGACCACGGGTCAAGACCAGACCTCCGCACAGGGTGATTGCGGCACACAGCCCAAACCTATGCAAAGGGCGACTGCAGCTCTCAGCCCAGAAATCTTCACTAGTCGAGTGCAGAGCACATCCCAGACCTCTGTGAAGGGCAACCGTGTCACACAGGCTGGACCTCGGTGCAGGTCGATGGCGGCACACAGCCTAGACCTCTGCAGAAGGCTACCGTGGCACACAGCCCAGACTTCGGCACAGGGTGACCGTGGCACAAAGCACGGACCTCGGCGCAGAGCTATCATGGCAACAGAGCCAGGAATTTGTCACAAGCCAAGGGTGGCACATAGCCCGTATCTCCCCGCACGGCAACCCTGGCACACAGCACAGACCTCAGCAGATGGCAACTGTGGCACACAGCCTGGACCTCAGAGGAGAGCAAATGCGGCATAGAGCCCAGAACTCATCCCTAGCCGACTGTGGAACACAGCCCAGACCACGGTGCAGGGTGAATGTGGCACACAGCCCGGGCTTCATCGCAGCGTGACTGCGGCACACAGCCCGGACCTTGGGGCAGGGCAACCACGGCACACAGACCGAACTTCAGTGAAGGGCGACCGTGGCACACAGCCCAGAAATCTGTGAACGGCAACCGCAGCACAGAGCCTGGAACTCATCACTAGCCGACGGTGGAACACAGCCTGGACTTCAGAGCAGGGTGACGGAGGCACAGAGCCTGGACCACGATGCAGGGCGACCGTGGCACACAGCCCGAATATCAGTGAAGGACTACCATGGCACACGGTCCGGAATTCGTCACTAGGTGACCACGGAACACAGCCTGTACCTCGGCGCAGGGCGATGACGGCACACAGCCTGGACATCCACGTAGGGCGACCGTGGCACACAGCCTGGACCTCCGTGCAGGGCGACTGCGGCACACACCCAGAACATCAGTGAAGGTCGACCGTGGCACACAGTCTGGAACTCGTCGCTAGCTGACCGTGGAACACAGCCCGAACCTCAGTGCAGGGTTACCACAGCACACAGCCTGGACCACAGTGCAAGGCGACCCCAGCTCAGAGCCCAGAATTCATCTCTAGCCGACCGTGGAACACAGCCCAGACTTTGGCGCAGGGCGACTGTGGCACACAGCCCGGACTAGGCAAAGCGCGACTCCGGCCAACAGCCTGGAGATTTGTGCAGGGAGACCGTGGCACACAGCCCGGACCTTGGCGCAAGGCAACCGCGGCACAGAGCCCAGAACTCATCGCTAGCCAACCGCAGAACACAGCCCTGAATTTGATGCAGGGTGACCGCGGCACACAGCCCCGACCACGTTGCAGGGCGACCGCAACACACAGCCAGGACCTCCACGCATGGTGACTGTGGCTCACAGCCTGAACATCAGTGAATGGTGATCGCGGCATACAGTCCGGAAATCGTTGCTAGCCGACCGTGGAACACATCCCGGACCTCGGTGCAGTGTGACTGCGGCATACAGCCCCAACTTGGGCGCAGGGTGACCGCGGCACTCAGCCCAAACCACGGCACAGGGCATCCGTGGCACACAGGCCGGAACTTGGCGTGGCCGACCTCAATACACAGACCGGACCTCGGTGCAGGACGAACACTGCACACAGTCCGAACATCAGTGTAGGGCGATAGCGGCACACAGTCTGTAATTCGTCGCTAGCCCACCGCATAACACAGCCCGGACCTCGGCAGACGGCAAATGTGGCATACAGTCCAAACATCATTGACGGGCCACCGCGGCACACAGCCCGGAAATCTGTGAATGGCGACCATGGCACAGAGCACAGAAATCGTCGCTAGATGACTGTGGATCAAAGCCCGAACCTCGGTGCAGGGCTACTGTGGGACACAGCCTGGACCCGGCATAGCACGACTGTGTCCCATAGCCTCGAGATTGGTGCAGGGAAATCGTGGCACACAGCCCGGACCTCAGTGCAAGAAGACCGTGGCACACAGCTGGGATACAGAGCAGGACGACCGTGGCTCACAGACTGAAATCGGTGCAGAGCCACTGTGGCACACAACTCCGAAATCGTTGAAGGGAGAACAAGGCACACAGGCCGGAATTCGCCACAGGGTGACCGCATCACACAGCCCAGATGTCGACGCAGGGTCACCGTGGGTCAAAGCCCGGTCCTCGGCGCAGGGTGACCACGGCACACAGCCCAAACCTCTGCGAAGGGCGACCGTGGCACTGACCCCGGAACTCGTTGCTAGTTGAGCACAGAGCACATCCCAGATGTCGGCGCAGGGTGACCGTGGAACACAGGCCAGACCTCGGTGCAGGGCAACCGCAGCACAGAGCCTAGACCTCTGCAGAAGGCTACCGTGGCACACAGTCCGGACTTTGGCACAGGGTGACCGTGGCACACAGCACGGACCTCGGTGCAGAGCGACCATGGCAACAGAGCCAGGGACTCATCACAAGCCAAGGGCGGCACACAGCCCGGACCTCCCCACAGGGCGACCTTGGCACACAGCACGGACCTCAGCAGATGGCGACTGTGGCACACAGCCCAGACCTCAGAGGAGAGCACATGCGGCAAAGAGCCCGGAACTCGTCCTTAGCCGAATGCGGAACACAGCCCGGACCACGACACAGGGTGAATGTGGCACACAGACCAGGCTTCAGAGCAGGGTGACCGTGGTACACAGCCCGGACCTCGGGGCAGGGCGACCGCAGCACACAGTCCGAACTTCAGTGAAGGGCGACCGTGGCACACAGCCCAGAAATCTGTGAACGGCAACCGCAGCACAGAGCCTGGAACTCATCGCTAGCCGACCACGGAACACAGCCCGGATTTCTGCGTGGGGCGACTGGGGCACACAGCCTGGACCATGATGCAGGGCAACCGCAGCACATAGCCTGGAACTCGACGAATGGCAAACGCAGCACACAGACTGGATCTCGGCACAGGGCAANGCTAGCCAACCACGGAACACAGCCCGGATTTCTGCGTGGGGCGACTGGGGCACACAGCCTGGACCATGATGCAGGGCAACCGCAGCACATAGCCTGGAACTCGACGAATGGCAAACGCAGCACACAGACTGGATCTCGGCACAGGGCAACCGTGGCACACAAATTGGACCTCAGCGCAGGGGGACCGCGGCACACAGGCCAGACTTCGGTGTAGGGCGACTGCGGCTCACAGCCCGGATCACGGCACAGGGTGACCAGGAACACAGCCGGGCCTCTGCAGTAGGATACCACGGCACACAGCCCGGACTTCGGCACAGGGCGACCGTGGCACACATTTTGGACCTTGGCGCAGAGCAACTGCGGCACAGAGCCCNACGGCACAGGGTGACCAGGAACACAGCCGGGCCTCTGCAGTAGGATACCACGGCACACAGCCCGGACTTCGGCACAGGGCGACCGTGGCACACATTTTGGACCTTGGCGCAGAGCAACTGCGGCACAGAGCCCAGAACTCATTGCAAGGCGAGAGCTGAACACAGCCGGGACCTCAGCGCAGGGTGACCGCGGCACACAGCCATGACTTCAGTGCAGGGCGACTGCGGAACACATCCTGGAAATCGTCGCTAGCCGACCACGGAATGCAGCCCGGACCTTGGCTCAGGGCGACCACCACAAACAGCCCAGACCTCTGTGCAGGGTGACCGAGGCACACAGCACAGAAATCTGTGAATGGCGACTGCGGCACACATTCTGGAACTCATCGCTAATCAACCATGGAACACAGCCCAGACCTCGATGCATGGTGATCACTGCTCACAGGCCAGACCTGGTCGCAGGGTGACCGCGGCACACAGCCCGGATCTCTGCGTGGGGCAACCGTGGCACACATCCTGGATATCTGCAGAAGGTTACTGCGGCACACAGCCTGGATCTTGGCACAAGGCGACAGTGGCACACAGCACGGACCTCAGCGCAGAGCGACCCCAGTAAGGAGGCTGGAACTCATCACAGGCCGAGGGCAGAATAAACCTGACCTCGTTCCAGGGCGAATATTGAATACAGCCCGGACCTCAGCGCAGGGCGACCGTGGCACACATCCCGGAGCTCAGCACAGGGTGACTGCCTCACACAGCACGGACATCTGCAGAAAGCTACAGTGGCACACAGCCTGGATCTCGGCAGAAGGCGGCAGAGGCACACAGCACGGATCATGCCACAGAGCAACCACGGTACAGAGCCTAGAATTCTTCGCAAGCCATGGGCGGAATACACCCCGAGCTCAGCCCAGAGCGACCCTGGCACACAGCACAGACTTGGGCTGATGGCGACCAATGCACACAGCTGGAAACTCAGCACAGGGAGATGGCGGCACACAGCCCGAAATTCAGTGAAGGGTGACCGTGGCACACAGCCTGGAAATCTGTGAAAGACGACCATGGCACAGAGCCCAGAACTCATCACTAGTCGACTGCGGAACACAGCCTGGACTNGAAACTCAGCACAGGGAGATGGCGGCACACAGCCCGAAATTCAGTGAAGGGTGACCGTGGCACACAGCCCGGAAATCTGTGAAAGACGACCATGGCACAGAGCCCAGAACTCATCACTAGTCGACTGCGGAACACAGCCTGGACTTTGGCACAGGGCAACCATGGCACACAGCCTGAAACTCGGCACAGGGTGACCGCAGCACACAGTCAGGATCTCAGCGCAGGGCAACTGTGGCACACAGGCCGGAGCTCAGTGCAGAGCAACCACGACACAGAGCCCGGAAGTCGTCGTAAGCTGAGAGCTGAACACAGCACGGACCTCAGCACAGGGTGACTGCGGCACACAGCCCCGCCTACGGCGCAGGGCGACCGCGGCACACAGCCTGGAACTTGTCGCTAGCCGACCAAGGAAAACAGCCCGGACCTCAGCGCAGGGTGATCATGGCACACAGCCCGAACTTCCGTGCAGGACGACCGTGGCACACAGGACGGACCTCGGCACTGGCCGACCGCGGTACACAGCTGGGATTTTGGCGTAGGGCGAACACGGCACACAGACGAAAACATTAGTCAAGGGTGACCACGGACCACAGTCTGGAACTCGTCACTAGCCGAATGTGGAAAACAACCTGGACTTCGGCACAGGGCGACTGTACCACACAGCCCAAACTTCAGTGACGGGCAACCGCGGCACACAGCTTGGATATCTGTGAAGGGTGACCGCGGCACAGAACATGGAAATTGTCACTAGCCAACCGCGGAACACAGCCCGGACCTCGGCGGAGGGCGACGGCGGCACACAGAATGGACCTCTGCGCAGGGCGACCGCAGCACACAGCCCGGACTCGGCATAGTGTGACCGCGGCCCACAGCGTGGAGATTGGTGCTGGGAGACCGTGGCACACAGCCTGGACCTCAGCGCACGCCGAGGACAGAACATACCCTGGCCTTGGCCCAGGGCGAACGCGGAACAGAGCTCAGACCTTGGCGCATGGTGACCGCGGCACACAGCCCGGACTTCAGCGCAAGGTGACCATGGCACACAGCCCGGATATCTGCAGAAGAATACCACGGCACACAGCCTGGATCTCGGCACAAGGCAACAGAGGCACACAGCACGGACTTCGCTGCAGAGCGACCATGGTACAGACCCCAGAATTCTTCACAAGCCACGGGCGGAATACACCCCGACCTCAGTCCAGGGTGACCCTGGCACACAGCACAGACTTTGGTTGATGGCGAACACTGCACACAGTCCGAACCTTAGCGAAGGGTGACCTTGGCACACAGGACGGTCCTCGGCGCTGGGCGACAGTGGCACACAGCCCGGACCTCAGCACAGGGTGAGCGTTGCACACAAGACGGACCTTGGTGCAGAGCAATCGCGGCACACAGTTCAGACCTCGACGCAGGGAGACTGAGGCACACAGTCTGGAACTCATCGCTAGCTGAATGCAGAACACAGTCCAAACCTCTGAGCAGGGAGAATGCGGTACACAGCCTGGAACTCAGTGCAGGGCGACCGCGGAACACAGGCTGGACCTCGGCGCAGGGTGTCTGTGGCACACAGCCTGGACCTCGGCGCAGGGCGACCGCGGCACACAGCCCAGACTTGACATAGAGTGACCGCAGCCCACAGCCTAGAGATTGGTGCAGGGACACCGTGGCACACAGCCCGGAACTCGGTGCAGGGCGACCACGGCACACAGGCTGGACCTCAGCACAGGGCGACAACCGCACACAGCCAGGACATCGGCGCAGTGTGACCGCGGCACACAGTCCAGAACTCATTGCTAGCCGACCGCGAAACAAAGCCTGAACATCGACACAGGGTGACCACAGCACACAGGCTGGTACTTGGCACAGGGTGACCGCCACACACAGCATGGACCTCGGCGCAGGGCAACCGCGGCACACAGGTCAGACCTCAGGGCAGGGATACTGCGACACACAGGCCGGTCTTCGGCGCAGGGCGACTGCGGCTCACTGCCCGGATCACGGCAGAGGGCGCCCGGGCACACAGCCGGACCTCTGCAGAAGGATACCATGGCACACAGCCCGGACTTCGGCACAGGGAGACCGCGGCACACAGCCCGGACCTCGGCGCAGGGCGACCATGGCACATAGCCCGGAAATCTGTGAAAGGTGACCACGGCACAGAGCCTGGAACTCATCTCTAGCCAACCAAGGAACACAGCCCAGAATTCTTCACAGGGCGACCATGGCACACAGTCCAAAACTCGGCACAGGGTGACCACGGAACACAGCCCAGACCATGATGCAGGATGACGGCGGCACAGAGCCTGGACCTCGGCACATGGCTACCGTGGCATACAGTACGGACCTCGGCGGTGGCCGACCACGGCTGACAGCCCAGAACTCGGCACAGGGTGACCATGACACACACCCTGTAATCAGTGAAGAGCGACTGCGGCATACAGTCCGGAACTCATCACTAGCCGACCGCGGAACACAGCCTGGATCTCGGCAGATGCCGACTGTGGCATGCAGCCTGAACCTCAGTGACGGGCTACTGTGGCACACAGCCTGCAGTGTGAAGGTAGACTGTGGCACAGAGCACAGAAATCATCCCTAGCCGACCGTGAACACCACCCGAACCTCAGTGCAGGGCGAACACGTCACACAGAATGGACCTCAGTGCCAGGCAACTGCGGCACACAGCCCAGACTTGCATAGCACAACCAGGGCCCACAGCCCGGAGATTGGTGCAGGGAAACCGTGGCACACAGCCTGGACCTTGGCGCAAGACGACCGTGGCACACAGCCCCTATATCGGAGCAGGGCGACTGTGGCTCACAGCCCTGAAATCGGTGCAGCGCGACTGTGGCAGACAGCTCCGAACTCGGTGCAGGGAGAACAAAGCTCACAGGCAGGAATTCAGCACAGGGTGACCGTGTCACACAGCCCAGAACTCGGCGCAGGGTGACTGCGGGTCAAAGACAGGACAGCGGCACAGGGTGACCGCGGCACACAGCCCAAACCTCTGCAAAGGGCGACAGCAGCACTCAGCCCGGAACTCGTCACTAGCCGACAGCAGAACACATCCCAGAACTCGGCGCAGGGCGACTCCAGCACACAGGCTGTTCCTCGGCACAGGGTGATCTCGGCATACAGCCTGGACCTCTGCAGAAAGCTACCACGGCACAGAGCCCAGACCTTGGCACAGGGTGACCATGGCACACAGCATGGACTTCAGCGCAGAGTGACCACGGAACAGAGCCGAGAACTCGTCGCAAGCAAAGGATGGCACACAGCCCAGAACTTGGCGCAGTGCGACCGCGGCACACAGCCAGGACCTCCCCGCAGGGCGACCCTTGCACACAGCACGGACCTCGGCAGATGGCGTCTGCAGGACACAGCTCGGACCTCAGAGGAGAGAGAACGCGGCACAGAGCCCAGAACTCATCCATAGCTGACTGCGGAACACAACCTGGACCATGACACAGGGTGACTGTGGCACACAGCTTGGACTTCGGCACAGGACGACTGCAGCACACAGCCCCAAACTCAGCGCAGCACAACTGCGGCACACAGCCCAATCTTCAGTGAAGGGCAACCGTGGCACACAGCCCAGAAATCTGTGAAAGGCGACCATGGCACAGAGCCCGGAACTCATTGCTAGCCGACCACGGAATACAGCCCGGACTTCGGCGCAGTGGGACAGCGGCACACAGCCCGGACCACGATGCAGGTTGAACGCGGCACACAGCCTGGACCTCAGCGAATGGCGAACATGGCACACAGCACGGACCTCGGTGCAGGGCAACTGCGGCACACAGGTCGGACCTCAGGGCAGGGGTACCGTGACACACAGGCCGGTCTTCGGCGCAGGGCGACTGCGGCTCACTGCCCGGATCATGGCGGAGGGCGTCCGGGCACACAGCCGGACCTCTGCAGAAGGATACCACGGCACACAGCCAGGACTTCGGCACAGGGAGACCGCGGCACACAGCCCGGACCTCGGCACATGGCGACCATGGCACACAGCCAGGAAATCTGTGAAAGGCAACAACGGCACAGAGCCTGGAACTCATCGCTAGCCAACCAAGGAACACAGCCCGGAATTCTTCACAGGGCGACCATCGCACACAGCCAGAAACTCGGCACAGGGTGACCACGGAACACAGCCCAGACTACGATGCAAGGTGACGGCAGCACACAGTCTGGACCTCAGCAAAGGGTGACCACGGCACAGAGCCCAGACCTTGGTGCAGGGCAACCGCGGCACACAGGCCGGACCTCAGCGCAGGGGAAAAGTGGCACACAGGCCGGATTTTGGTGCAGGGCGACGGCGGATCACAGCCCGCATCTCTATGCAGGGCGACTGGGAACAAAGCACGGACCTCTGCAGAAGGAAATCAGGGCACACAACCCGGACATCAGCACTGGGCGACCGTGGCACACAGTTTGGACCTCGGCTCAGAGCAACCGTGGCCCAGAGCCCAGAACGCATCCCAAGCCGAGAGCTGAACACAGCCTGGACCTCAACACAGGGCGACAACGGCACACAGCCCCGACCTCTGCACAGGGTGACCACGGCACACAGCCCGAAAAACATTGAAGGGCGGCTGTGGCACACAGTCCGGAAATCATCACTAGCCAACCGCGGAACACAGCCTGAACCTCAGCGCAGTGTGAACACGGCACACAGCCCCAANCTCTGCACAGGGTGACCACGGCACACAGCCCGAAAAACATTGAAGGGCGGCTGTGGCACACAGTCCGGAAATCATCACTAGCCAACCGCGGAACACAGCCTGAACCTCAGCGCAGTGTGAACACGGCACACAGCCCCAATTTTGGTGCAGGGCAACTGCAGAACACATCCCAGAAATCGTCGCTAACCGACCACCCAACACAGCACGGACCTCAGCACAGGGCGACCGCAGCACACAACCCGGACTTCTGTGCAGGGAGACTGCGGCACACAGCCCGAACATCAGTGAAGGGCGACCGCAGCACACAGTCCGGAGATTGTCGCTAGCTGACCGTGCAACACACCCTGGACTTCGGCACAGGGCAAATGTGGGACACAGCACAGACCTCGGCCAAGGGCGACCACGGCACACAGCCTGGACTTCAGCACAGGGCGACCGCAGCACAGAGCCCGAACTTAGGGGAAGGGCGACCGCAGCACAAGGCCCAGAAATCTGTGAAGGGCGACCACAGCACAGATCCTGGACCTGGGGAGATGGCGACCTCGGCATACAGCCCTGACATCGGAACAGGGCAACCGTGGCACACAGCCCGGACATCTGCCGAAGGATACCTCAGGACACAGCCTGAACCTTGGAACAGGGCGACAGTGGCACACAGACCGGACCTTGGCACAGAGGGAATGTGGCACAGAGCCCAGAAATTGTCGCAAGCCGTGGGCAGAACACAGCCTTGATTCAGTGCAGGGCGACCACGGCACACAGCATGAAACACAGAGACGAGCGACCAAGACACACAGCACGGACTAGGCACAGGGGGACCCTGGAACACTGCACCGACATTATGACATGGCAACCATGGTACACAGACTGGACATCAGTGCAGGGCAACTGCGGCACACAGCCCGGACCTTGGCGCAAGGCTACCGCGGCACACAGCCCAGAAATCTGTACAGGGAGCCCACGGCACAGAGCCCGTAACTCGTCACTAGCCAACTATGGAACACAGCCCGGACCTGGGCGCAGGGCAACCACGTCAAACAGGCCGGAACTTGTCTCAGGGAGAGCAAGGTACACAGCTCAAACCTCCACGAAGGGCGACCAAGTCACACAGCCCGGACCTTGGCAAAGGGCGACCGTGGCACACTGCCTGAAACACAGTGAAGGGCAACTGCGAAACACAGCCAGTAACTCGTTTCTAGACGACTGAGGAACACAGCCCAATTTTGGCACAGGGCGACCGCGGAACACAGGTCGGACGAGGCACAGGGGGACCGAAGCACACATCAAGGATATAGAGCAGGGCGACCACTGAAAACAGCCTGAACTTCAATGAAGTGTGACCGCGGCATACAGCTCGAAACTCAGTGAATGGAGACCGCAGCACACATCCCTGACCTCGATGCAGGGCAACCCTGGCACACAGCACGGACCTCGACCGAAGGCGACCACAGCACACAGCCCGGAACGTGGCACAGGACGACCGCGGCACAAAGCCCGAACCTTAGTGAAGGGCAACCGCGGCACACAGCATGGAACTCGTCACTAGCCGACCGCGAAACACAGCCCGGACCTCGGCGCAGGGTGACTACGTCAAACAGGCCGGAACTTGTCGCAGGACGAGCAAGGTACACAGCTCAGACCTCCGCGAAGGGCGACCGAGTCACACAGCCTGCTACTCGTCGCTAGCCGACCGCAGCACAGGGCAAACGCGGCACACAGCCCGGACCTCAGAACAGGGCCAACGCGGCACACAGCCCAGACCTCTGCAGAAGGCTACCTTGGAACACAGCCCGAATATCAGCACAGGGCAACCGCAGACCACAGGCCGGACCGAGGTACAGGGCGATCACGGCACACATCTAGGACATTGGCATAGGGCTACTGCGGCACACAGACTGAACCTCAGTGAAGGATGAATGCAGCACACAGCCTAGAAATCAGTGCAGGGCGACAGCAGCACAGAGACTGGAACTCGTTGCTAATCGACTGCGAAACACAGTCAGGACCACGGCGCAGGTCGACCACGGCACACAACTCAGACATCAGCGCAGGGCTAACGCGGCACACAGTCGGAACCTCAGTGAAGGGCGGTCGCAGCACACAGCCCAGTAATCTGTGCAGGGCGACAGAGGCACAGAGCCTGGAACTCGTCGCTAGTCAACTGAGAAACACAACCAGAACAACAGCGCTGGTCATCCGCAGCACATAACTCGGATATCAGCGCAGGGCTACCGTGGCACACAGCATGGAATTCGTCACTAGATGACCGTGGAACACAGCCCGGACTTCGGCGCAGGGCGACTGCGGCACATATCCCAAACCTCAGTAAAGGGCAACAGCAGCACACAACCCGGACATTAATGCATGGTGACCCTGGAACACAGCACAGACGTTGGCAGATGTTCACCGTGGCACACATGCAGAATCTCGCCACAGTATGACTGCAGCACACAGGCCGACCTCAGCTCAGGGCGACCGCGGCACACAGCCCGGACCTCAGCGCAGGGCAACCGCGGCACACAGCCCGAACCTCAGTGAAGGGCGACTGCGGCACACAGCCCAGAAATCTGTGCAGGGCGCTCATGGCACAGAGCTCAGAACACATTGCTAGCCAACTGTGAACACAGCCTGGACCATGGCACAGGGCGACCCCAGCACACAGGCCATACCACGGGGCTGGGCAACTGCGGCACACCTCCTGGACCTCGGCACAGGGCCACGGCGGCAAACAGCCTGAAATTCAGTGATGGGCTACTGTGGCACACATCTCAGAAATCATCGCCAGCCAACCATGGAACACAGCCCGGACCTCGGCACAGGGCAACTGCGGCACACAGCCCAAACATTGGCACAGGGCTACTGCGGCACACAGCACGAAATTCTGTGAAGTGTTACCATAGCACACGGCCCAGAAATCTGTGCAGGGTGACCGCGGCACAGAGCCCAGAACTCATCACTAGCCGACGGCGGAACACAGCCCAGATCTCGGCGCAGGGTGACTACAGCAAACAGGCCGGACCTTGTCACAGGGTGACCAAGGCACACAGCCTGGACCTTGGCGAAGGGTGACCGAGGCACACAGCCCAAAACTCAGTGAAGGGCGACCACATCACACAGCCTGGAACTCGTTGCTAGCCGACCACGGAACACATTTCGGAACTCGGAGAAGGGTGACCCTGGCACACCGGCCGGATCTCGGCGCAGGGCGACCGCAGCACACAGGCCGGACATTGGTGCAGGGCGACTGTGGCACACTTGCCGGACTTCAGCGCAGGGCATCNACGGAACACATTTCGGAACTCGGAGAAGGGTGACCCTGGCACACCGGCCGGATCTCGGCGCAGGGCGACCGCAGCACACAGGCCGGACATTGGTGCAGGGCGACTGTGGCACACTTGCCGGACTTCAGCGCAGGGCATCTGTGGAACACAGGCCGGACATTGGCTCAGGGCAACTGCGACACACAGCCCGGACCTCTGGAGAAGGCTACAGTGGCACACAGCCCGGACCTTGACAAAGAGGAACTGCGGCACAGAGCCCAGAAATCTGTGCATGGCGACCACGGCACAGAGCCCGGAACCAGGTGAAGGGTGACTGAGGCACACAGCCCGGAACCAGGTGAA
>SJYV01028057.1:11800-51311 GCA_006410875.1 Neotragus pygmaeus
TCAGCTCTTGGGCTGCCATCTTGCCCAGTGGCCTGGAGAGGGAGCCACCTCTCTCAGGGGTGGGTGGAGCCTGGCAGGGGAAGTCCTGGGCCTGGCGGTAGGACCAGGGACCAGGGAGACTTGGCCTCGGAGGACCTGGTCCTCCCCTCTGCCCTATTCCATCAGCCCAGGCTCGGCTGCTCTGTCCTGAGGACACGATTCAACCTCGAGCTGCCAGAGCCCAGCTCACAGGAGCCGCCGGCCTCTTCTGCCCGGCATCCAACATCCTGACTGAGCTCAGCTCTCAGGCCCCGGGCTGGGCCTGCCATGGGACGTGATTCCCTGGGGGAGAAGCCAGGATGGCAGTGGAGGGGAAACGAGGATTCTGGTGCATCTGAGCATTAAGCAAGCGTATGTGAATCAGATCACATGTGGAGCTACATGCAAATAAGCACCCAGTCTATTTTTGTCACTTGTCTAGAGATCCGCGTCTAAGTACCTGGCAACTCCTTTCCGCAGCCCCAGCCGTGGGCTCTGTGGGCCTTTGCTTGTGCCAAGCCCCCCAACCCCCACCTCACGCCCCCGCTGGCAGATCCACGCCACCCTGCCACCTGCAGCATTTCACCCCTGCCCTCCTTTCCCTCCAGGGCTTCCCAGGCGGCACTAGTGGTAAAGAACACACCTGCCAATGCAAAAGAGATGTGAGTTCGATCCCTGGGTTGGGAAGATCTAGAGAAGGGCATGGCAACCCACTCCAATATTCTTGCCCCATGGACAGAAGAGCCTGGTGGGATACAGTCCCTGGGGCCACAAAGAGTCAGATACGACTGAAGTGACTAGGCACGCATGCACACACTCCTATCTCTCCAGACCTTGGGGGAGACAACTTCCCGGCTAGAGTGCTTGCCCCTTTTTCTGGACAGAGAGAGCTCACTGGTGCCATCAGATCCGGTGCCTATGGAGCTCGGCTTCGCTGGGCCTGTAGGCAGACCCTAGGGTGCTCGAAGGGCCACTCACCCAGCCTCCCTCAGGCCTGATCTGGCCCGGGGACCCCAGCTGCTGCTTCCATTGCCGCTCAGCCTGCGCCAAGTGCTTGGAGAGGCCCTGGAGGGCCTGCAGGATCTGCCTGTGTCTGTGCAGTGTCTCCTCCAGGCCGGAGCTTTGTTCCCCTGGGGATCAGGGCAGAGTGGGGACAGGCAGGCCGCTGGGGTGGGCAACAGAGCCTGTCTGTTGAAGCCGCCTTGGAGGGGCAGAAATGTGGGGCTTCTGCCTCCAAGATTCTCCCCTGGAAAGATGGGTCTGGGTGGTGGGGCAGAGCCTGCTTAGGTACGGCCTCCTCAGGCGCCCCCCTTCCCGCTGGTTAAACGGCTCTTGGTTTGAAGGGAAGAGGATACTGGGACCCTCAATCGAGTCCCTGGCCCACCTGCCTATTTCCTGGGTCCCTACCATCTTCCTGGACTCCATAGTTCAGCTTTGGAGTCATGTCTTCCTTGGTGCCCAGGCCCAGCCTTGCCCGCAGCCCTTCCAGCTGCTTCGCCAGGCGGAGCTGCTCCGTCTCCAGGAAGGGCTGTGAGGGAGGCTGGAGAAAGAAGACACAAACTTAGGCCCCAAACCCAGAGGCAGGCCAGGAGAATCTTCCCACAGGGCCTCCCTCAAGCCCTGTGCCCCTCCCTGACCAGTCACCCTGCCATAGGCCCAGTCCTGCCAGCCCTGCTGTGAGTGTGCCTCCGCCACACTCACACACACTCCCTCTCACACACACACCTAGTTCTCCCTCAGCTCAGACGCCAGGCCCAGTCCTCCCAGCCCTGCGGCACTGCCGATATTTACACCCGTCTCTCCCCTGTGGCCCAGACCCCAGCAGCTCCCTCAGGCCTTTGTCTGTGCCACTCCCTCTGTTCCTTCAAGCTCATCTTTGCCATGCCGTCTTCCTGCTCCCCTGGCTGGCTAGGACCCCTCAGTGCTCCCACAGCTCCTCGAGGACAGGGCCTGGCTCTGGGTCACCCCTGGCCCCCAGCACTTCCCAGCACAAGGCTTGGCCTGAGTAGAGCTCCGCAAGCAGGTGGAGATAAGGGTTGGAATGACAGGTCTGACAGCTGGACATGAGCAGAGCATCCGGGGAGGGGAGGGATCACTGGGCTGCTTCTCCCCTGGCCTCCCCCCAGGGAAGGCCCAGGTTTGGCATTACCTCTGGACCCGGTTCCCACAGACTGAAGGTCAGGAAGGACAGGACGTCATGGTCATCTAGAAAGCAGGGTAGCGAAGGGAAGGGAACTCACTCCCTCAGCCCTCACCCCCGGGCTCCATTATGTTCCAGGTAGGCAAGAGATCTGGGTGACTTTGAGCAGCTCTGACCCTCATCTTGCCTCTCTTCATAGGAAAGGTGTGAGGATCAGATAAGCAGACAGGTGGGCTGTGAGGGTTGACTCCAACAGAGAGGTCAGAGGGTGGTTCCCCAGTGAATGGGAAAACCAGTCCTGATTGGAGTCGTGGCCCCAGGCCGAGCAATACCCTCAGGCCCANCTTTAAGCCGACTTTTTCACTCTCCTCTTTCACTTTCATCAAGAGGCTTTTTAGCTCCTCTTCACTTTCTGCCATAAGGGTGGTGTCATCTGCATATCTGAGGTTATTGATATTTCTCCCAGCAATCTTGATTCCAGCTTGTGTTTCTTCCAGTCCAGCGTTTCTGATGATGTACTCTGCATAAAAGTTAAATAAGCAGAGTGACGATATACAGCCTTGACGTACTCCTTTTCCTATTTGGAACCAGTCTGTTGTTCCATGTCCAGTTCTAATTGTTGCTTCCTGACCAATTCCAAAACTCCCGCCAAATCCCTTCTTACTATTCGGGAGGTAGTCACTCTCACCGCACATGTAAGCTTGGTTAAGTGCTATTACTCTGTCCCAATAGTTTTGTCCTTTTCAGAATGTCATGTAAATTTAAACTTTAAAGATTGGCTTCTTTAGCTTAATATAAAACATATAAGCATATTGTTGTGTGCCAGTAGCCCATTTCTTTTTATAGGTGCAATGTATTCCAGGGTTTGTTTATCCATTCACCCACTGAAGAAAATTTAGTTTGTTTCTCCTTTGGGGCAATTATGGATAATACTGTTATAAACATTCACATCCTTGCTTTTGAGTGACCATAAGTTCTTTCTTTTTAAAGTCAGTACCTAGGAATCAGATGTGATAGGTATATGTTTAACTGCCAAAGTTTTCCAGAAGAACCGTTCCAGTCTTTATTACCACCAGATATGTTAGGCGTGGGCTTCCCAGTTGGCATTGGTGGTAAAGAACTTACCCGTCAATGCAGGAGACTTAAGAGATGTGGGTTTGTTAGTTTTAGGTTACTGCTAATTCTTTTTGCAGATGCCCACTGCTATATTCCATCTTCCTTTTAGTTTGTGAGGAGATTTTATCATGAATGGACATTAAATTTCTCAAGTGATTCCTCTGCATCAATTGATATGATCATGTGGCTTTTCTTAAGTCTGTTAGTACACTGAGTTAACACTGATTTTTAGATGGTGAACCATATAAGTTAAATAAGCAGGGTGACAATATACAGCCTTGATNAAGGGGTGTTCAGTGGGCACCGCTACTCTGCCCAGAAGGCCCTCACCTGCCAGGATACTCGTGGCCGCCGAGACCCCAAAGAAACCTCCAGGGGCCAAAAGCAAGGGCCCCACATCGACACAGACCTCATCTGGGTCGCTGGGAGTGAGGCCGCTGTTCAAGGACACCTGCGGGACACAAAGGGCATGAGTCCTCCACAGGGGGAGCCCTCCGCTCTCCCCCAGCCCCAGCAGGGGCAGTGTCCCCACCTGACCCACTGGCTCCCTGACCCAGAAGGCGGCCGGGCAGCTTGGAATCAGAGCGAGGTGGAGGGGCTCGCACACCCGGGCTCGCGCCAGCTCTCCCAGGCGCGTGCTGGGGGCGAGTTAGGAGTCTGTGCAGAGAGCAGGGGTCCCTACGGGTGCTGCCCGTGTGTGCCCGGGGCCGCGCGTGCGCTGCCACAGGTGTGTCTGGGATCGTGGGACTCCACAGAGCTCTGAGCCCTGTAACCTGCACTTCCTGCGCGGTAGACCCACAAAGACAGGAGGCAGGACTCACACGCAGCCTCTGCCCCCAGTAGGTGATCCGCGCTCCGAAGGGGTGCGGCCGGTTCCGGAAGTCCTGGCGGCAGGAGCCCAGGAGCAGGCTGCCCCCATCCCTGTGGGCACTTGGAATCCAGCCAGGCCGCACGGAACCCACGGCCTCGCCAGTAGGGGTGGTCCCAGAGGCCGAGCTGCCCAGGCCTGCGGTGCCGCCCGCCCCCACTGGTGTGGTCTAGCTCCAGCCTGCGTGGCCGTATCCTGCTCTCGCAGCAGAAGAAAGAGGAGCGGGAAAGCGAGCCTTGCCTGGCAGAATGCTGGGACTCGGAATCCACAGAAGAGGCCGAGGCCTGCCCTGGGACGCTTCCCTAGGGCTCAGCCTGGATCAGCAGTGGGATTTCTACCCGCAGTCCCCCAGGCCCACCACCGCCTCCACGCTCTCCCACTGGCTTCCCTCTGGGTACGGCTCCTCTTTCTTCTCCTTTCTGCCACTCTTGGCCCACAGCAGGACAGAGGAGACCCATCCTAGCAGCCAAGGACAATATGACCAGCCGGCCTCCCCGCGGGGGTGAAGCAGCTGGTCCAGAGAGTTAGGAGAACTGAGACATCCTGAGGGTGTCTGGGCTCGTGGACACTCCGAAGCTCTGACCTCAGCGAACCCGTCACCACTGCCTTCGGCCGAGAGGGGGCAGCACCGAGCAGGGGAAGGGGCGGCGTGTGTTTGCCCTCTGAGCCCCGGTGACCTTGGGCAAGTTGCCTCACCTTTCCAAACCCGAGTTCCTCCATCTTTAAAATGAGGATGATAATTGAAACTACCTCATAACATTGTTATGAGGGTTAACCAAGCCATGAGCGTGAAGCGCTTGGCGCAGTGCCTAGCGTACAGTAAGCTCAAGTCGTAAATGTTAGCAATTATTCTAATTGTTATGAGCTAAGAGGGATGTTTGCTAAGAGACACTGATGAACTGGCCCAGCTACTGAGAGGCATCCCGGCGGCAGAGGGACGGGGAGCCATGTCATTGGAGAGAACGGGACAGTGCTGGCAGGCAGGCATGCAGCTGGTGCAGGAAAGGGGGTGGGCCCTCCACCGGCAAGTCTGGCCTCAAATCTCAGCTCCGGACACAGCTGTGTGACCTGGAGCAAATCACTTCTCTCTGGGCTCAACATCTTCACCTGTAATTGGGGCCTAATAATCCCCACTTCTCAAGAGTGTCAAGAGGAGATGATGGGAGTGAAAACACTGACCATGGGCCTCACCCTGCATTATTTCACTACCCCCGCTGCCCTGGGGCTGTTGGGTTCAGTGAATTGAGGACTCTGTGGAGTTATTCCCAAGAAGAGCAAGCCAACCCTGGTCCCAGGCCCTGGAGGAGGCTTGGCTGGGACCTAGTGAGAGTGTCATCAGCTCAGATGAGAGGGCAGCAAGGACCCACTGCCCTCTAGGAGGGGGCTCTCTGTGTGTGGGCCGCGTGGGTACCCGCCGAGCTCCTCGCAGCCCAGGAATGAGGCAGGGACCAACCCAGGCAGGCCCTTACCCAAGCGGCTCGTAGAGGGTGTGCCTGTCTGTGGCCAGCACGTGGATGGCAGGGCTGTTCTGTGTGGAAGGTGACAAGCAGCCTGAGACCCAGGCACAGGGCGGAGGGTGAGGGTGTGGGCGGGACGGCGGGCAGGAGACCACCACTCACCTGGGCATCTTGAGCTGAGGAGTCGAAGAGGATCCCAATGCCATCCCCCAGGTTCGGTGCCCCCAGGACAGGGTCTACCTGGCCCCTGCCCTGGGTGTACCACACGGCCTGTGGGTCCACAGCTGCTCAGCTCAGGGGTCCCTGCAGGACGCTGGAACCCCGGGCTCACCACCAGCTCCTCTGAGCCACCCCCTCTGCTGGACCTTCGTGAGGACCACTCACCATGCCCTGGGCTCCCCGGCGCCCCGGCCCTGTCACCCTCATCTGTATCTCCACCTCCCAGGCAGGGAAGAGGACGGGGGTGGTACTCCACACAGCGCCACTCCGGTTCCGCATGGATGGGGCCAGCCGTACCTCCTCCAGGCCCGGGATGGCATCTGCGGGCCAGAGCAGCTCAGGGCCTGGGCCCCACCAGCCCCTGCTCCCCCATCACCCTCTCTCACTGGTCTAGGCTGGGCTCCAGAAGGAGGAAGGAGGGAACATCACAGCCAATAGGTAATAAGCCAGCTGGTCAGACAGTGGAATCCACCAAAGAAGTGGGGATTGGGTCTTTGCTAGGGGGAGGGAGGGTCAACAAAGTCTCCAGACACACATGGAGCTCTTTACTTGCACTCTCATATAAGCCTCATTGCAAGTCTGTGCAGCTTGCTCTTATAGGGCTCCATTTTATCTTTAATTATTTATTATACTATTTCTGGCCATATGGCATGGGGGATCTTAGTTCTCCAACCAGGGATTGAACCCATGACCCCAGAAGTGGAAGCTTAGAGTCTTAACCACAGGACTACCAGGGAAGTCCCAAGGCCCCATTTTATAGATGAGGAAGCTGAGGCCCAGAAAAATTAAGGAACAAAATGAATGGGAACTCTAGCTCCTTCTGACTCCAAAGTACAAGCCATTTTCACCATGAGAGAGATTTCTGTCCAAAGGCAATGGCAACCCACTCCAGTATTCCTGCCTGGAGAATCCCATGGAGAGAAGACCCTGGCGGGCTACAGTCCACGGGGTTGCAAAGAGTCAGACATGACTAAGCAAGTGCTCATGGGAGCATTGTGTTTCTCAGAGGAGGAAAGAGAGGCCTATGAGGGAAAGGACAGACCAGAGACCAGGAACACAGGGGAGCACCCTGAGAGAATAACCAGGGGCCGGGCCAGGGCTCCAGGCTGTGGACACATGGGTGTGTCCAGACAGAGGTGAGCCTTCCCGGTGGGGCCACCTAGGGGGCATCTCAAGGTGGGGAACGCATGAAAGCAGAGGTGGGGACTGGCTGTGAGGATGGAGTGGGTGTAAGCATTACCACTGATGTGGGTGGGATGGGGGAGAGGGAAGGAAGGAGCGAGAAACTGAGGCAGGCTTGGCAGGAAACGGAGAAGGGAGGCCAGAGGCCCTGCCCCAGCTGCCTCTACTCCCCTGCGGCCTGCCAGCCTGGAACCTGGCCCAGGGCCCAGACCCTGCCAGCGTGTCCTGGAGACTGCTAATCCAGCCTGTTTGCTCAGCAGAGGCCAGAGCTGGGGGCAGGGAGGCTCAGAGGCTGCAAGGCCAGGAGGGCTGGAGCCCTTGGGAGCCACCACCGCCTCTGAAGTGGCATGCAGGAGGCAGAGGTTGCCCATGTCTGCCACACTTCTGCGCTGGGCCTCCGGTGACTTGTTCAGGTGTACCTCACTGCAGACTGCAGGCTCCTCGAAACTGACTCAGCCCTGTGTCTCTGGGCGGGGCACAGAGGACATGAGGGTGAGCCAGATGAAAGGATGAACGAGTGAAAGGACAGTGAGCATATCTCTGAGTGACCTTGAAGAATGTGCTTCTGTTCCCCCATATGTCCTGGACTATCCCAGACTTGGCATGGCCCAGAACAATGAGTGTGGTCCTACCATCCTGGACCTGCGGCAGGGCCTGCTCCGTGCTATGGGGAGTAGCCTCCTCCTTTGTTTACCTCCTGGGTCTTTGTGAGGGAGAACTGGGCCTAAAACCCTGCTAAGAGGGCCTGTCTTCTTAAAGGGATGTTTGCTCTGGTCTCAGGACTGATGCTGTTTTTCAGACATTACATCTCATAGACACAGAAATACACAATGGAGCTGCTTTCTCTCTTTGGTTTGGCTGCTAGGAAGCTCTAAACCCAGTTCACAGCTCAAGTCTGAAGAGTGGGAAGGCTTCACAGCATGTATTTTGGCAGCAAGCCATATTCTTGGACCCATTTCATGCCTCAGCCCTAACACTATGTCTCATTCTTCTGGCTCACTCCAAATTTAAATTCCTCTCAGGTGCATAGGTCCATATAAGTCCTTGAAAATCTTTTTAGAACAAGACCGAGTAGAAGACAGATCCTTTGTAGGTCTGGGTTTGGAAGGCCCTGAATACAACGTGCGGGCTAAGATGCTCTTGTGCTTGCTTCTGCCCAGCGCACACACACAGGGCAGGGCTGGGGCCCTGTCTGGTGAAACAGCTGGCCACGAGGCTGCCTCCCTCCAGGCTGCCCCACGTCTCCTGGACAGCCACGGCCTGACGGTGCAGTGCCAGAGGATCGGCCTGTGCTGATCCAATCTGCTTTGCGTCTGTGAGTCTGAGACTCAGCCTATTAGCAGGTGTATGTGTGTGCACAGGTCCATGAGGCAGGGTGGTGAAGGGATCTCCAAGGAGAGGCAAGAAGAGGAGAGAGAAGTCCCAGGGCAGAGAAGGGGAGAGGCAGAGAGGAGAAGCTGAGGCGGACGGTAAGGGCAGGGCTATGGCGGTGGGGCAGGGAACAGGTCGGCTGGGGGGCCTGGGGCCCCTGGCACTGTCTGCCCCAGGCCTGGCCCCGTCTTGGGCCGTGGCTGTGGCTGTAGTGTCAGGCCCACTCCCCACCCAGTCACGGCTACCCAGAGCTGGTCAGCCCCTCCCGTGCTCTGAATAACACTGGGCAAGGCTGGTCCTCACCCAACATTTTACCTCCGTGATGGCTCCAGAAGGGCATTCCAACCCCAGGCAATGCCAGCCTCGGTCCTTTGAAGCTGAGCTTGTACTCAAATCTTCGCTGAGGCAGATGGCCCCCCTCAGGGCTGTGGGGGTCCAGGAGTACGAGGAGCAGAAGGCAGAGCAAGGGATCCAGGCCACGGACCACCCTCATCGCGAAGGGAGCTGGTAGCCGGGCCCCAGGGTGGATTTGCAGCTGGGAGGATAGGGAGGGGCTCCTGGGCCAGGGCCAGGTGGGGAGGAGCCAGGATGGCCCAGAACCTGGGTTTTTGGCACTGTCCTCTCCCTCCCTCCCCAGCACAGACATCCTGTTCCTTCCAGGCCTATCTCAGGCCCCGCCCCACCCTTTACCTCCAGCCTGATGAGGCAGCCTGACCTCCTGCCAACCTGCGCTCTGCCCGGCTCCTCGGCTCAGGCCATCCTTCCTCCTTCCTCTATCCCCGAGGCTGCAGGGCCTCAGGGGGATCACTGGGACGAGCCACCCTCAGCAGCTCTGACTTTCCTCCCTGCCCGGGATGGGCCCCGGTGCCCTGGCTCCTTCCCACGGGTGGCTGGCCCCGCTGTCTGGCCATCACCACCACCCCATCCTTCCCTGTCCTGCTGTCACTGCCTTGATTCTCGGCTCTCTCCCAAACACTCATGCCTCCAAGCAACGTGGTTTCCTCAACAAAGAAATTATGTGACAATAAAAAAAAGAAAGAAATTATGTGAAAATAGAAAGGGAATCTCAAGAGACAGAGCAAATAAATGCAACACATGGACATTGTGAGGGGAAAATGAGATGGGGAAATTTGAACACTGGATATTTGATTAAGCGATTCTTGTTAGAATTTGTTTTTTAAGTCCTACGTCTTCTGGAGAACTATACTAAAGCTTTATGGATGAATTGATATAACATTAGGATTTGCTTCCAAATCTCCTAGAACTTGGGTGGGAGGAGGGGAACAGGGTGTGCATGGCACAGATTTGGCCTTGAGTTGATAACTGTTAAAGTTGGGTAGTAGGGACGTGAGGGGTCCTTGTATTCTAATCTCTACTTTTATATGTTTGATAATTTCCATAATGAAAGAAGTTTTTAAAAAATAAGAAATCCTGGGACTCCCCTTGGTGGTCCAGTGGTTAAGAATCCGCCTAACAATGCAGGCAATGTGGGTTCTATCTCTGGTTGGAGAACTAAGATCCTGCATGCTGCAGAGCAACTAAGCCCACGTGCCACAACTAGAGAAGCCTGCATCTTGCAACGAAAGATTCCACATGGTGCAACTAAGACCTGAAGCAGCCAAATGAATTAAAAAAAAAAAAAAAAAGCTAAAAAAATCCCGTATCTCAAATATTTTCATCCAAATAAATTTTGGTTTTCCAGAGTGCCTCTAAGAATTCTGGATAGCTTAAGTTTTACTGTATTTTGTAAAACCCCAGTAGAATTAAGATACTGAAGCTCTACAAGTTAATTAAAACCACGGCTGCAAACGGAAAATTTTAGGACACGCTAAAAGAACTTCATTTCTCTACACTGAGCCCTCAACCACCTCCACTCGCTTCTCCCCCTTCCTTTTCACAGCCGAGCTGTGGAAATGGGGGCTCCCCTCCAGTCCTGCTTCCTTGCTGCCCCCTAAGTCCTCCCAGCTCCTGCCCTCCCCACCCCCGCACCCCAAAAAACTGCTCCAGGAAGGCCTGACGATGCCCGCCCTCTGCTCCCAGTGGACACTTCTCACCACGGTCTCTGCACCGTGAAACGCTGTGGACACGCCTCCCTTCCCCCTGCTCTGAGCACGCCCGCCCCAGCGCTCACCTGCCCCTCTGCTGCCCCCAGCCATCCCAGGAATTGCTTCTAGGTCACGCTTGTCCCTCCCTGGTCCCTCCCATCTCTCCAAAGCCTCCACATGTTGCCTTGGCAAGCTCGTCCACACCCACGGCTTCAAGCACCTTCTCTGGGCCCACGATCCCCAAATCTCTGCTTTCAGCCCAGCTTCTCCTGGAGTCACAGGCCCAAATTAACATTGAACTCTGGAGGGCACCTTTCTGCTTGGATGTCACGAAGGCTCCCAGGCCACAAGTCCAAACCAAACTCTTCTGCAACCCCCAGCACATCCTCCTCCAGGGCTGGGGTGTCATGGTGGCAACACCCACCTTACCAAGCCGGAGACTGGAGTGTCCCCAGAGCCCTTCCAGGGCCCCTTCCTTTCCTCAGCTGTCAGCAAGTGCTTCAATTGCTCCTGGCACCCTCAAACGGTTACCTGATGCTTTACTCTCTCCAAGCCTCACGTACCTTATCTGTAAACTGGAGATAATAATAGTGTTTCTCTCCAAGGGTTGTTTGGAGGGTTAGATGAGATAATGCATCCATTAGATCAAAGAGGGGCAGAACTCAGCTCAGTAAAACACCCACTGTGTTCATCTTCTTCTCCACCTGCTACCAGGTCCCCCAGCCCAGGTCTCCATCAGTCACCTCCCGCCTGGCCTCTCAGCCTTCCCATCATCTCCCCTGTCCCATTCACTCTAGCCAGACTCCAGCCAGAATCATCTCTCTAAAATGCAGACCTGGCCAAACTCTTCCCCCCAGTCCTTCTGTTGTTCTTGGTCATATTTGCATAGTTAAACTTCTCACGGGGCCTGCAAAGCCAGGTGGGGTCTAGGCCCTGCTTTCTCTTTAGCCTCACTTTCTCCCAAACTGCATCCCTTGGCCCCTTAGCCCCGGGCACACTTAAGCGTCTCAGCTGCCTCTCACCTCAGTGCCTCTGTCCAGGCAGTGCCCTTCCTTTGGCAGGATCACCCTCCCTTTCTGTCCCCGATGGTCCTCCACTGTCTGAGAAGCTCCCTCTGACCTCTGCCTCCCTGGCCTGGGTGGCAGTGGTGACACCCAGCAGATTTCTGGGTACTGAACTGAGTTCTGAGCGGGTCCCCCAGGTCTGTGAGCTCCTGGGGTGAGAAATCCTCTCACTCATCTACGATGTGCCAGTGGCCAGGAGAGCACAAGCGAAGGACGAGAGAGAGGAAAGGGGGGGAACTGAACTGTGAAGGGGGTGGAGGTCCTGAAGGACCGGGGCAGGAGGGGCTCACGCCGCCAGGCAGCGTATCTGTCCCGTGCCCGTGTTCCCAAGGCTCCATCACCTGGACCCTGCCCCTTCACTCTTGCTTGTCACACTTGGCACATTCTCCATTACGTCACCTGCTTGGCCCCTCTTGTGACCCCATGGCCACAGCATCTTTGGAGGTTTCTGAACCTGAGCTGGCTTCTGAACCAGTCGGTGAGAGCTGATCATCAAAAGGCACCCAGATCCCCGCTTTCAGCAAAGTTAGGTTGGGAGCATGAAGTCCACCCTGTATTGCGCACGGAGTGGATACCAGCACACTCTAGATCGCAGCCCCCCACCCGCGACCCCTGCCCTAGACCTGAGTGTCAGCTGTCTACCAGTGTGCCCCTGAGTGGTACCCTCTCCTCGGCAACTCACCAGGACGGTCCCTCTCCCATCGCAGACCCACTGCCCCTCATGCTCAGGATTCCAACTGCCAACCCCGCCCCTGGCAAGCTCCCACTTGGAATCGCTATCGTGCCCTCCCCTCTCTACTGTCCACCTCCCTCTCAGCTTGTGGACACGATCCCGAGGTAAAAGTCCTTCCCTTTGGCAGTCAGATTTGCTTAAGCCTCTACTACCTTAAAAATCCTTTCTTCATTACAGCTGGATTCCTCCAGACTGTCTACCTTCCTGCCGTCCTTGCACCTCCTCTAGCCATTGTGATCGTGATCTGGACTCCACCCCCACCAAACATGAGTCTTGCTAAAGTCACCAGTGACCTTGCAGCTAACCCCGAGAGCAGACTGGTTCCCTCTCCTGTGTCCTCTGAGAAGCAGCGAATCTGCTGGCCCCTCCCTCTTGGAATGCTGCTACTGCTAAGTTGCTTCAGTCGTGTCCGACTCTGTGTGACCCCATAGACGGCAGCCCACCAGGCTCCGCCGTCCCTGGGATTCTCCAAGCAAGAACATTGCAGTGGGTTGCCATTTCCTTCTCCAATGCATGAAAGTGAAGTCACTGAGTTGTGTCCAATTCTCAGCGACCCCTTGGACTGCAGCCTACCAGGGTCGTCTGTCCATGGGATTTTCCAGGCAAGAGTACTGGAGTGGGGTGCCATTGCCTTCCCACCCCCTTACCCTCATTCATCCTTCAGATCTCAGCTTGCATGCTGCCTCTTCTGGGAAGCCCTCCCTGATCTACACATAAGGTCTGATTCCCAGGCTACACGTTTCTTTCCATAGCACTTATCAGTTTGTCTATGTGACTGTCTTCCCAACTGTCAACTCCACAGGGTTTTTTTTTGCTCACTGCTGAACCCTAGTCCCACCACACAGCAGGGATCCAAATGTGTGTTGTTGAATGAATGGTCTGACGTTTATCCTGCCTCCTACCAAGGGGAGCCCATGTCTGGTGCGTCAGGCCTGGCTTTCTCCGCCACCCATGCTCCAACCCTCCCTGTGCTGTGGGCCTGAACAACATGGCAGGAGAGGCAGTTTGCATGCCGGCGGGCGGGACCCAAGCCCAGGCCGGCCCTGGAGCCAGGCCTGCCCCGCAGCGGGATGTTGGGGGAGGCAGGTGGTGAGAACTCCTTCACGGCAGACACAGGACGCTCGCTCGTGCAGCTGACACAAGGCGGTGGCTACATCTCCCCGCAGTGCTCCCCTCCCCAGCCCCCTCACAGGGCAAGCACAGCCTCACTCACAAGAGACGGGGGGATGGACAAGATGGCACAGGGATGGGGGGCTGGGTGGGACAGGCAGGCTCGGCGGATGAAGCGCCGAGACCGGGCAGCGGGGTCCTCATGGAGTGGTTTATTACGATTCCGTCTCACAAGGCAGGCGGGTGGGCGGCAGCGGCACACGGACTCCAAGCCCCCGACAGACGTCTGCCTCGGGCGCATGCAAACGGTGCAACATGGTCAAGCGCAGACACAGGGCGACCGAGGCAACATGGACACGGGACACGGGGTGGGGAGCAGGGCCGGGGCGGTGGGTCCCTAGAGAGGGGCCTGGCCTCCCCAGCCCTCTCGGGCAGGACAGGAAAATAAGATTCGTACTTCTTGTAAAATGCCCATTTGCTGGGTACTTTCTTTCTCCTTATCTTGAAAAATAATAAAAAATAAACACACGGAAAAAAAAAAGTCTCAAAAAAAGAAAAGGAATAAAACTCTAAGAAGGCGAGAGATGGGAGGCCAGGGGGAGCCTGACCGCGGTAGGGCGTCTATCCCCCCGCTCTTCAGCCTCCTCCCATCCAGGCCCGAGGGCAGGGCTCCCAAAGCCCCACAGCTGGGTCCATGAAAGAAGGTGCCAGGCCTAGGCGGGGTCTCCGGGGGCCAGAGGGGGCACGGGACAGGAAAGAGGCCCATCAGCCTCCTGCTGGGCTCAGTTCGGGTTTGGGCCCAGCAAGCGGGGGCGCGAGGTCCACAGTCTCTCTGGCTCAGTCCCCGCCGGCCCTCGGCCCCGGCGAGGTCAACAGTCACAGGTGCAGCTCGTGGGTCTTGATGCGCTCAAGCTGCTCGCGGAGCTGCAGGAAGGAGGGCCGCGTGGCGGCGTCCAGGTGCCAGCAGTTCTTCATGACCTCGTAGACTGCAGGCGGGCAGCCGTCAGGGGCATCCATCTTGTAGCCCTTCTCCACCCGCGGGACGACGTCCTTCAGGGGCTGCGCGGAGGTGGGGGTGGTGTGAGTCGGTGCGAAGCCTGACCCCAAGGGGACCCCTACTTAGCACTCCTCTCCACGACACCCCTAGTTCTGTCTCAGATCCAGGTCCCGGGGGCGGCCTGTGAGGACCCCAGGACAGGCATGCAGCTTCCAGGCCTCAGATGCGGGAGGCAGGGCCCAGTGAGGCCCCCCCCGCCGCCACCCTCCCCTTTCTCCAAGCCCCAGTCACAGCCCGAGCGCCCACACTCACAATTCTTGGATAAGGCACTCGCCCAAAAGAGTAGATTTCCCAGAGAAGGATCCCGAAACTCCACACATCAGATTTGGTGGAGAATTTCTGCCATGTGGATGGGAGAGTAGGTGTCAGGTCCTGGGAACTGGGGGTGGGGGTGACCAGGAACCCCACCCACCACTGCTCAGGCCCAGAGGGGGAGCCCGCCCACCTTCTCTCTCAGGGCCTCGGGGGCGGTCCACTTGACCGGCAGCTTGCCCGTGTCCTGGGTGCTGGAGGCCTCCTTGGTGAGGCCGAAGTCGCTGACCTTGGCCACGTTGTCCTCGGACACCAGCACGTTGCGGGCAGCCAGGTCCCGGTGCACGAAGTTGTTGCCCTCCAGGTATTCCATGGCCTCACAGACGTCTCTGGGGGTGAGCCACCCACACGTCCCCTCAGGCAGGGGTCCCGGAGCAGGGCAGCCGCCCCCACCCCCCATCAGGTTGCTTCACTCACAGTGAGAACTTGAGGAGACAGTCTCCGCCCAGCACCGACCGACCCCGAGACCGCAGGTAGTCCACTAGACTCCCCCGGGGCAGGACAGACAGACCGACAGGCCCCATAGGTCAGACGTGCCCTCCAGACCTCGGGGGGCTTGGAGCTGGGTAAACGGCGACACTCACGGGAGGTGTGAGGTGAGGGAAGGGGCAGGGGAAAGGTCAGGACATCACTTCTGAAAGAATATCAGATCCTACACGCTGGACACTGCACTCAGCAATTTTCATGCACTGTCTCTTAATGCTCATAAACCTCTGAGGAAACCTTTGTTACTACCTCCCTTCACAGACGAGGACCTGAGGTGTGGCGAGGTGACACAACTTTGCTGAGGTCACCCGGAACGGTCATCCCACTGGTCACCTCCAATGAATAAATGATGAGCCGGGACACAAGCCAAGCCCCAGTGGCTTCAAAGCCCAGCTGGAGAGCAGGGACGGCGGGGGCTCGGGGCAGGCACACACCTTGGCCATGTACTCGGTAACGATGTACAGCCCGCCCTTCTCCTCTACGATCACGCCCAGAAGCTGGACCAGGTTGCTATGCCGGAGTTGCCTGCGGCGGGACGGGGTGGTCAGAGCCTGCCAAGCCTCCCCATCACCTCCCGGCTCCGGGGAGACCTCCACACCCTCCCCCTGCCCCAGCTCACGTCATGACGGAGGCTTCAGCCAGGAAGGCCTGTGCAGTGGCATCGTTCTTAATGCATTTGACAGCAACTTTGTTCCCTCGGTAGTCACCCAGCATCACGTCTGGGAAGACAGCTGGGGCTCGGTCCCTGGACTCCCCACAGTCACCAGCCCCTCCCAGGGCTCCCAGCCTCTCTGGCTCACCTCCAAACTCCCCCTTCCCTATGGTCTGCAGCAGCTTCAGGTCCTTCATGTTCAGCGCCCAGCCGCCTGGGTAGGAGGTGACAGGGGGGGCAGGAGGCGGTGGTCAGGGAGAGGGGTTAAGTCAGAGCAGGGGTCGCAGCAGAGGGAGACTGGACTATGACATGTGGGTTCCCTGGAGGTCTCCAGAGCCTCTNATGAACTCCTTATTGCCAAATTCAGACATAAATTGAAGAAAGTAGGGAAAACCACTAGACCATTCAGGTGTGATCTAAGTCAAACTCCTAACAATTATACAGTGGAAATGAGAAATACATTTAGGGACTAGATCTGATAGAGTGCCTGATGAACTATGGACAGAAGTTTGTGACACTGTATAAGAGACCATCCCCAAGAAAAACGGAGGGATCAAGACCACCCCCAAGAAAAATAAATGCAAAAAATCAACATGGCTCTCTGAGGAGACCTTACAAATAACTGTGAAAAGAAGAGAAGCCAAAAGCAAAAGAGAAAAGGAAAGATTCATCCATTTGAATGCAGAGTTCCAAAAAAATACAAAGAGAGATCAGAAAGCCTTCCCCAGTGATCAGTGCCAAGAACAGAGGAAAACAAAAGAATGAGANGAGACCTTACAAATAACTGTGAAAAGAAGAGAAGCCAAAAGCAAAAGAGAAAAGGAAAGATTCATCCATTTGAATGCAGAGTTCCAAAAAAATACAAAGAGAGATCAGAAAGCCTTCCCCAGTGATCAGTGCCAAGAATAGAGGAAAACAAAAGAATGAGAGACTAGAGATCTCTTCAAGAAAATTAGAGATACCAAGGGAGTATTTCATGCAAAGATGGGCTCAATAAAGGACAGAAATGGGGTGGACTTATCAGAAGCAGAAGATATTAAGAAGAGACAGCAAGAATACACAGTACTGTATAAAAAAGATCTTCAAGACCCAAATAATTCATGATGGTGTGAACACTCACCTAGAGCCATACATCCTGGAATGTGAAGTCAAGTGGGCCCTAGGAAGCATCACTATGAACAAAGCTACAGTAAGTGATGGAACTCCAGTTGGACAATTTCAAATCCTGAAAGATGACACTGTGAAAGTGCTGCACTCAATATGCCAGTAAATTTGGAACTCATCAGTGGCTACAGGACTGGAAAAGGTCAGTTTTCATTCCAATTTCAAAGAAAGGCAATGCCAAAGAATGTTCAAACTACTACACAATTGCACTCATCTAACATGCTAGCAAAGTAATGCTCAAAATTCTCAAAGACAGACTTCAACAATATGTGAACTGTGAACTTCCAGATATTCAATTTGGTTTTAGAAAAGGCAGAGGAACCTAGGATCAAATTGCTGACATCTGTTGGATCATCAAAAAAGAAAGAGAGTTCCAAAAAAACATCTATTTCTGCTTTATTGACTATGCAAAGCCTAGACTATATGGATCACCATAAACTATGGAAAGTTCTGAAAGAGATGGGAATACCAGGCCACCTGACCTGCCTCTTGAGAAACCTATATGCAGGTCAGGAAGCAACAGTTAGAACTGGACATGGAACAACAGACTCGTTCCAAATAGGAAAAGGAGTACATGAAGGCTGCATATTTTCACCCTGCTTATTTNGCAGCAGCAGGGGTGTGAAGGGAGTGAGGACTGCAGAACTGAGGTGGGCTTCCTGGAGGAGGGAGCACTGGAGCTGAGCCTGCAAGGGTGCACGGTTTGGAAAGGCAGGGGCACCACCGCTGGAAGCCCATGGTGAGGGAGGGTGGGAAACAGATTCTATGGTCTGAGCACCTCGTCCGCTGTGGGGGACGGAGCGGACTGGGCCCGCAGGGCATAGACCCTGCAGGGATGTGGGGCTTCTAAGGCCAGGTGAGGAGACAAGCCTGGCTTCTGAGGGCCATGGGACCTGGGACCTGAGCAGGGGGCGTGCGGTCTGGGTGACCAGAAGGAGCCGGGAGAACCACCACCGCTTCCAGGCCCCACTCCTGGCGCAAGGTTCAGGCAGACAGGGCTCTGACGAGTACGCAACGGGCAAGAAACTCAACCCTTCTGATCCTTGGATCTCGCGTTCCGAAGGCGGGACAGGGACACCAGCAAGCAGGCTATGGAGGGAGTGGAACGAGCCCCCAGACTTGGAAGTGTCTGGCATCAACCCCCTGCCCCTGGGGATGAAGGGCTTCCCTTCCTCCCGGAACACACGGTGCTTCCTGTCCCAAGGCCAGAGCCCAGCCTCTGCCATCTGGGCAGGGAGACCGGATCCCCCGCACCCACATGGACACGACGGAGCCACCATGAGTACAGGAAGCAACTGCAGGCTGCCGAGAACCACCTGTGGGAGCCACGAGCTCCTCTTGCCCCCATTTCATAGACATGGAAACCGAGGCTCAGGAGGTCGTGACAACTTGCCCTAAGGCACACCACCAGTTAGGGGCGATGATCTGGAACTGCAATCAGAATCACTCTGTGGTTGGCTGGGTCCTCGAGCTGCAAGCCCTTCTGCATAGGGGCTCTGCCAGCTCTCTGCATCCCCACGTCTCCCCCTCCCTCCACGGAGGCTGAGGCGCCGTTAGTCACCCTCTCAGCTGTCAGTTTGCAAACATTCTCTCCCCGGCCTGCAGCTGCCGCCACCGCCGCCTCCCACTGACTTGAGGATAATAATAAAAATAATAATAGGCCATGTTGGCTGAGCACATACTCTGTGCCAGGCTGTCCTTGACACATGGCTCATCAAATCCTCTAACAACTGAGACAGAGGCCATTGTTATTCCCATTTTACAGGTGAGGATGCCGAACTAGGCCAAGAGGCAACTGGCCTTACCTGAGGCTACACCTCCAGTGAGCATCCTGCCTCACACAGCTGTCAGAGGCCTGAGCCAGCAGGCGGTCCCACCCCGACGCCTGCTGCCCTCTGCCTAACGTGCCCGCACATGTCTACAGCCTTGCCGGCAGGCTGGGACCACCCTGGCCTAGAGAAGAGAGTGCAAGGGAACAGGGAGAAGCGAGCGGTGCTCAGGGGGACGGGCGAGCCCAGAGAGGTCAGGGGGGCTTCCTCGAGGGTCTGGGTTTGAAGAGGACAATCAGAAAAGGAGAGGTATGAGCTAGCCTTCCCCTTGCTCTACTGGCTATGGCTTCAGGACTCAGTTTTCCCATCTGTACAATGGATTGGTGACAACTTTGAAGCTTCCAGGGCTGCTCTGAAGCCTGCTTTCTTCACACAGAAATCCTGCTGGAGGGAGCTGCAGATACTCTGATGGCTCCCCCCTGGCAACGTCATGAGGCCAGGACGACCCTGTCCTTAGGGCCCTGAGGGTCCAGATGGGCTATCCCCCTCCAGGTCAAAGGCCAAGAGGCAGCGGCTGGGAGGGGCCACTGCAAACTACGGCCTCTGATCCAGCCTTGGTCTGGCACAGAGGGGCCCTGCCGGGGTTATCTGAACCTTGTTTCAGGCAGCTTTGTGGAAGAAGTCCAGTACAGTGTCCTGGGAGTCATGGGCTCTCAGTCCAGTTCCTGCTCTGTCACCAATTTGCTCTGCGACCTTGGGGAAGTCCCTTGAGCTTTCTGGGACTCACTGGCTCTCCAGCACGTGAGCCAGATCCCTTTATCACCTGCAGCTCCTAGGACTCTGCGTCCCTGCCTTGCCATTCCCTCTCCACCCCTACCCATTCTCTACCCCAGAAACTTCCACTCAACCTCTGGGGTTACATAGGTGCCTAAAGAAATTTAACAGACGACTCCCTGCAGCACTGTTCGGTGTGGCAAGAGGCTGGGAGACAAACTTTATGTCCATTAATAAGGAACCAAGTAAATAACCAGATATCCCCAAAAGGGAAAAAGGCCAGCTGAGACGGGGCCAAGACGGGTCTCAAGGTGTTGAAAAAGAAACCTCCCCATGACAGAGTAAGTAGAAATGGCAAATGACCAGCTCAGGTCATGAAGGACATGTTGCTAGGGGTGCAGGACAGTGACTTGGCATCTGAGGACCACGCTCCAGATTAACCAGAGAGAGGAAACAGCGCTTCACCCACAGCGCAATGCGGCCCATGCCTTGTTCACCAAGTGATCAAGTGAAGGAGTACCAGGACAGGAGCATACAGAGTGCCTCCCGCCCCGAGGAGGGCATGGCATCCTGTGTGACGGGCTGCAGAGCGGCTTAACCTGACTCCAATTAGGGAGCCCAAATATCCGGCCTGACTTGAGTCAAGGTCATTAAAGACAAAACAAACAAGCACAGGCTGCGGAATGTTCTGGATTAAGCAGGACACTAAAGAAACAGGACACAACAACAGAACGGTAATTATGGGAGGTGAGGGATGTGTTAGGTAACCTTACTGTGGTAATCGTATCACAATATTCATCTGTATCAAATCTTCACACTGCACACTACTCAAATTCACCTAACACTAAATAGCAATTATATCTCAATAAAGCTGAAAAAGAAAGAAAAGACACACGACAGCAAGACTCAATGAGTGATTCTGAATCAGATTCTGGATCAGAGGGAAAAAATAGCTATAAAGGTCACTTGGGGACAACCTCGAAAAATGAAAACGTTAGATAATATGATGGAATTAATGTTAATTTTCTTAACTGTGATCATGGTACTGTGATTATATAATAGATCTGTGCTAAAATACTTAGAAGAGGAAGGTATGATGCCTGCAAACTCACACTCAAATTGGCAAAAAAACAAAGTATATACGTATGTCTAGTACACAAAAGAAGAGGTAAAGCAAATGTGGCAAGCTGTTAAAAACCGGTGCATCTGGGTAAATTATCTATGGGTATTTGTGCATGTGTGCTAAGTCACTTCAGTTGTGTCTGATTCTCTGCGACCCCATGGACTGTAGCCTGCCAGGCTCCCTCGTCCATGGGATTCTCCAGGCAAGAAAACTGGAGTGTGTTGCCACACCCTCCGGGGTATCTTCCCTACCCAGGGACTGAATTTGGGTCTACTGCACTGCAGGCAGATTCTTTTTTCAACTGAGCCACCAGGGAAGCCCACATATGGGTATTTATTATGCTATTATTTCAGCTTTTTGGTAGGTCTGACAAACTCAAAGACCAAGGGAAAAAAAAAAGCAAGGTGCAAGACATCATCCATGGTATATTACAATCCTTGTTTTTCCAAAGGATATACCATTCATCCCTGACCTCAGAAATGCACCGAATATCGCTAGAAGACAAAAGAAGCTGATAACAGAGGTTATCTATCTCTGGGAGGGGGAAGGAGGAGTGAGGATCAAGTTCAGGGGAACTTCCTTTTCATTGTTCATTTGCTGTCCTTTAATTTGTTTTCTTAACATTTATCTATTGAGTGAGTGAAAGTTGCTTGGGTCTGTCCTGTCTGACTCTTTGCGACCCCATGGACTATACAACCCACGGAATTCTCCGGGCCAGAATACTGGAGTGGGTGCCTTTCCCTTCTCCAAGGGATCTTCCCGACCCGGGGATCCAACCCAGGTCTCCCGCATTGCAGGCAGATTCTTTACCAGCTGAGCCACAAGGGAAGCCCATGTACCCTATTCAGTTCAGTTCAGTTGCTCAGTCATGTCAACCCTTTGCGACCCCATGAACCACAGCACACCAGGCCTCCCCATCTATCACCAACTCCCGGAGGTCACTCAAACTCATGTCCATTGAGTCGGTGATGCCATCCAGCCATCTCATCCTCTATCATCCCCTTCTCCTCCTGCCCCTAATCCCTCCCAGCATCAGAGTCTTTTCAGATGAGTCAGCTCTTCACATCAGGTGGCCAAAGTACTGGAGTTTCACCTTTAGCATCAGTCCTTCCAATGAACACCCAGGACTGATTTCCTTTAGAATGGACTGGTTGGAACTCCTTGCAGTCCAAGGGACTCTCAACAGTCTTCAACACCACAGTTCAAAAGCATCAGTTCTTCAGCGCTCAGCTTTTTCACAGTCCAACTCTCATATCCATACATGTATCTATTACCTCCCCCCTAAAAATTACGACTGAGTTTCCCAGGTGGCTCAGTGGTACAGAATCCTCCTGCCAGTGCAGGAAACACAAGAGATATGGTCCAACCCCTGGGTTGGGAAGGTCCCTTGGGGGAGGAAAGGGCAATCCACTCCAGTATTCTTGCCTAGAGAATCTAAATCCCACGAACAAAGGAACCTGGCGGACTACAGTCCATGGGGTCGAAAAAGAGCCAGACATGACTTAGTGAATTAAAAAACAAGAATAAAAGCAAAAATTACGATTAGTAAGAAAATAACTTTTTGAAACTGACTCATGCCAGGAGTCTCCCATGGTCACCTGGCTGTGGTGGCTGGCTGCTCCAGGCCTCCAGAGCCTCTCACGTCTCATGGTCCAGTGAGAACCTCCCCGACCCTGGCCTGGGAGCCCTGCAGGAGTGAAGCTGGGCTGACTCACATCCTAGCAGGGGCCAGGCCCAGAGTGCTGGGCAGTGAGTGAGTGCTGAATGAATGAATGAGCCAACACACAGGGGGAAGCTAGGCTGGCTGCTCCATGCTGTGGCCCCGTAACCGACAGGACTATATTTAACCCCAGGGGGACAGGAGCTGCCACCTCGCCCGCGCAGAGCTGGGGGCAGGGGGCTTTCACTCTGACTTCCTGCCCCGAGCCCTGCTCCCAGCAGTCCTCGTGCTGGGGTCCCGGGAACAGGCTGGGCATTGTGCCCAAGCACTGAGGTCAGTTGCTGCAGCCTCGGGCAGGCTTTCTTGGGAGCCCAGGCTGGCAGGGAGGGGGGAAGCCCAGAAACTGCCCTCTTCCTGCTTTGGGGCAGCTGTAGACCCCAGAGCCAAGCACGTGCTGAGGGCCAAAGTAGGTCAAGGGGCTCAGGCCCTGCCTCCTCACCAAAACCCCACTGCCTAGTGGGGCGTGGGAGCCTTCAGTAACTGTTTACAGATGTGTATAAGAGACAGGAATCAGATTCTGGATCAGAGGGAAAAAATAGCTATAAAGGTCACTTGGGGACAACCTCGAAAAATGAAAACGTTAGATAATATGATGGAATTAATGTTAATTTTCTTAACTGTGATCATGGTACTGTGATTATATAATAGATCTGTGCTAAAATACTTAGAAGAGGAAGGTATGATGCCTGCAAACTCACACTCAAATTGGCAAAAAAACAAAGTATATACGTATGTCTAGTACACAAAAGAAGAGGTAAAGCAAATGTGGCAAGCTGTTAAAAACCGGTGCATCTGGGTAAATTATCTATGGGTATTTGTGCATGTGTGCTAAGTCACTTCAGTTGTGTCTGATTCTCTGCGACCCCATGGACTGTAGCCTGCCAGGCTCCCTCGTCCATGGGATTCTCCAGGCAAGAAAACTGGAGTGTGTTGCCACACCCTCCGGGGTATCTTCCCTACCCAGGGACTGAATTTGGGTCTACTGCACTGCAGGCAGATTCTTTTTTCAACTGAGCCACCAGGGAAGCCCACATATGGGTATTTATTATGCTATTATTTCAGCTTTTTGGTAGGTCTGACAAACTCAAAGACCAAGGGAAAAAAAAAAGCAAGGTGCAAGACATCATCCATGGTATATTACAATCCTTGTTTTTCCAAAGGATATACCATTCATCCCTGACCTCAGAAATGCACCGAATATCGCTAGAAGACAAAAGAAGCTGATAACAGAGGTTATCTATCTCTGGGAGGGGGAAGGAGGAGTGAGGATCAAGTTCAGGGGAACTTCCTTTTCATTGTTCATTTGCTGTCCTTTAATTTGTTTTCTTAACATTTATCTATTGAGTGAGTGAAAGTTGCTTGGGTCTGTCCTGTCTGACTCTTTGCGACCCCATGGACTATACAACCCACGGAATTCTCCGGGCCAGAATACTGGAGTGGGTGCCTTTCCCTTCTCCAAGGGATCTTCCCGACCCGGGGATCCAACCCAGGTCTCCCGCATTGCAGGCAGATTCTTTACCAGCTGAGCCACAAGGGAAGCCCATGTACCCTATTCAGTTCAGTTCAGTTGCTCAGTCATGTCAACCCTTTGCGACCCCATGAACCACAGCACACCAGGCCTCCCCATCTATCACCAACTCCCGGAGGTCACTCAAACTCATGTCCATTGAGTCGGTGATGCCATCCAGCCATCTCATCCTCTATCATCCCCTTCTCCTCCTGCCCCTAATCCCTCCCAGCATCAGAGTCTTTTCAGATGAGTCAGCTCTTCACATCAGGTGGCCAAAGTACTGGAGTTTCACCTTTAGCATCAGTCCTTCCAATGAACACCCAGGACTGATTTCCTTTAGAATGGACTGGTTGGAACTCCTTGCAGTCCAAGGGACTCTCAACAGTCTTCAGCACCACAGTTCAAAAGCACCAGTTCTTCAGCGCTCAGCTTTTTCACAGTCCAACTCTCATATCCATACATGTATCTATTACCTCCCCCCTAAAAATTACGACTGAGTTTCCCAGGTGGCTCAGTGGTACAGAATCCTNCTGACAGTGACTCCCGGGAGATTTCGAACCCGGGAAGGAGGGGGAGCGGGCAAGGGAGGTGGGGGATGGGTGTGGACGCCACGGCAGCTGCAAGAGAAGCGGGACGAGCGACCTCCGCCCGCCTCTCTCCGGGAAGCACCCGGACGCCCACCTCCTCTCCCAGCCCGCCAGGCACTCACCTCGCTCGGGGCACTGCGGTCCGGGCCACCTCGCTGCGGGTAGCATCAGCGGCCTGCCGGACGGTCCATACGGCCAGGGGGGAGGGGAGGGGCGCAGGGGTCCCCGGGTGATGAGGTACNTGCAGGAATGAAAGGAATCCTGGAAGGCTTCTAGTTTGGGGTGAAGTATTTACGGAGATGAGGGTGCTATTGAATGAGGTGGAAAAGATGGTACCAATGGGGAGCAAGTTGGAGGAGAAAGTAAGAGACATATGGTAAAAACATGCTCAAGAGATTAAATGAGTACTTAATGACAATGGCTGTCATTTAACTAAAGTATGATCATGTGTATCAAAAACTATAGTTCTTAGAATGCTCCCACAGGGCATTACTTAGCATCCACATTTTATTAATGACCTTACTGAGGCTGAGATTAAGGAAAGAATGTGAGACCACTCAGGTAAGACAAGGAGAAGCCAGGATCAGAACTCATATTGCCTGATGGAAAGATTTTCATTAAACCACGTGCGTGAGTGCCTGCTCAGTCGCTTCAGTGGTGTCTGGCTCTTTGCGACCATATGGACTGTAGCCCTTCAAGCTCCTCTGTCCGTCCTATTCACTGCGCATTAAACTACACTGCCTCCCAAGACCAGCACACACACACACACACACACACACACACACACACACACACACGAGAGAGAGAGATGGGGCGGGAGGGGCCGCTGGCCGGGGGGGTGGCCCCGACGGCGGCGCGGCCGGGAGACCGCCCCGCTCGGACCCCACCCCAGCAAGACCTCCGCGCGGGGTGCGGGCTGGGCGAGAGCGGGAGGGCGGCGGCGGTCGCGGCGGCGGCGGCGGCGGCAGCAGCGGCCAAGCTCGGCTCGCCCTGGGCTCCGCTGGGAGGAAGCTCGCAGGCCTGGCGAGAGGAAGCGCGGCCCGGATCCTCCGCCCGCGGCGCCGCGCCTGCGCGAGGGAGCCGGCCCGGCGCGCGGCGGGGCGTGGGCCGACGGAGCAGCGCCCCCTGCCGGGCGCCGGGGACACTGCGGGGGGTGTGTCCGCGTGCGCCCTGCCCCCGCCTGCCCGCCCGCGTTGGAGGCTCCCGAAGGTCCCTCACGGAGCTCCGGCCAGCCCGCCTTGGAGCAACTTCCAAGCCTTCCCCGGTGTAGAAGCGACGGAGGCTAGACCTCGGCCCCTCTGCTCGGATCTGTTTGTGCACAGGGGCCCTCACCCGCAGGAGCATTCATCCGTTCACAAGCATTTCCTGGCGCTGCCAATGTGCCAGGCCCTGTTCTGGAGTCTACCCGCAGGGCCGCTTGGTGGCTGTCAAAGAGTTCCCAGCACCGACAGGCCAACAGACAAGCGCTAGGAAAGAATTGATCAAAGTGAAGAAAGGGTGTACACGGCCCACAGGAAGCAGAAAAGAGGGGAGGGCTAAAGGGGAGACTTGATAGAGCTGGGACTTTAGGCAGAAGGAATACGCATGGGCCAAGGTCAGGGGAGGTAAAAGCGCTTGACCCCTCTGTGCTGGGCTTAGTCTTGTCGACTCTGCGACCTGTGGACTGTAGCCCACCAGAGTCCTCTGTCCATGGGGATTCTCCATGCAAGAATGCTGGAGAGGGGTTGCCGTGCCCTCCTCCAGGGCATCTTCCCAACCCAGGGATGGAACCCCGGGCTCCTGCATTACAGACAGATTCTTTACTGTCTGAGCCACCAGGGAAGCCCCCTGACGGCTCTGGGAACTGTAAATGGCTCAGTATGGCTGCAAGTTTGCAGGGTAGGTCCTGTAAAGTCGTGGGAGATGGGGTCCCCTCAAGCCGCAGAGCAGAGAGATCCAAAAGGCCTTGTGGGACTTTCTTGGACTTCATTTTCAGCCTGGAGGCAATGAGGAAGTTGTCAGTGACTATGTGACCCTGGGCAAGTTACTTAGCCTCTCTGTGCTCTAGTTTACCAAATGGGGAAAGTAATAGCACCAACTTCTTAAGGTTCCATGGGGGAGGAAATGAGTTAATATGTCTAAAGTGCTTAGTGTGCAGTGGCAGGCACTTAGCCCTTAGCTAGGTATCATTTCTTCCTATATATTATTGATAATGAAGGACAGGGTGTGATGGGCTCTGAGCTCAGGAGCAGACAGTGAGCGCATGTGTGTGTACACAAGTGTGTGACGGGGGAGTAGAGTTGGGGGTGAGGGGGCGCGGTGGGGATGGAGGAGAGACCAGACTCCAGTGTAGGTGGGAGACAGGGCACTTCCTAGGGACTGGGTCCTGAAGGGAGGTTCAGGATTGGATGGGCGCAGGAGAAGGCCATTCTGTGATGGGGAAAGGAGGTGTACAGGAGGTGAAATTCAAGAGAAGTAAGGGATTCGGGAGTGAGAGGGACAGTCAAGGGTCTTGTGGGAGAGCCAGCTGAGAAGACTGTGTGGTTGTACATTGCAAAGAGCTGAGCTGAGTGTGCCTCCCCGGACAAACTACAGGATGGCCCTCTGACCCAGTGCACCCCTGGGCCAGTTTCCAGTAAGAAGCCCGCCCTGCAAGGAGGGAAGTAAGTGTAGTCACACCACTGCCCTTTGAGGAGATGTCCAGTAAGTCTTAGAGACAGCTGTGGTGTAATAGGAAAAAAGCATGGATTTGGGGTTCTCACAGTAAAGTTTAATCTCAGCTGAACCACTTCCTAGTGGTGTGACCTTGGTCTAGTTACTTAATGTCTCTGAGCTCGGTTTCCTCCTCCATAAGATCAAGTTCAAAATGCATCTCTCTTGCAAGAGTTGGTGAAAAAAAAGAGAGAGAGAGAGAGATGGTGCAGATTCAGCAAGATAAAGGCCTTGGGGTGGGGGAGGTGGGGAGGGCACTCAATTTGGTTGGTTTCCCTTTCTTTCCTCTGAGGTCAAGATGGAATGATAAAGTGGGGCTGGATGGGGCCACCCCTCAGCCTAAAGGAAAGCATTTCGGCAGCTCTGCAAACGCTTTGGGAAGGGTCACCCTGACATCTCCCCTCCCCCACTGAAGCAGCTGGCAAAATGGGAAAGGGCTGTGAGGATCCCTCATTTCAGTTTTGTCGCCAGTCCCTCTTCCTTTTCCCCCCAAACATGTTTGACTTCTTCCCGTGGGTTTGCTGTGGCCTGAGTGTGAACTTTGGAGTCAAATAAACTTGTATTTGCATCCTGGCTCCACCTCTTCAGAGCAGAAATGAAATAGATTTGTTAACTTCCCTGAATCCTGGCCCAGGAGGGAAATCAATACATGCACAGGCCCCACAGAGCTATCCTATGGCGGAAGAGCCGGTTCACTTCCAAGTTCAGCAGCATTCGTTCATTCATTCCCTCACTCAAATAATTACTGAGCACCTACTAAGTGCTTGGCACCCTTTTGGATGCAGGAGTTGAAGGGGTGAGGAGACCTTGGTTCTTGCCTGGTGGAATCAATACATAAGCAGGATAATTTGACACTGGCTTAAGGGCCATGACTGATTGATGGAGGAGAGAGCGTGGGTTGGGGATGATGGAGAGACATAGAGGGCTCAACAGCTTAAGGGACAGCCAGAAGGTCAAGGTGACAAGACCAGTGAGGGAGGGTTGTATGAGACGAAGGGGCCTGATTTGGTAGGGTGTTGTGGGGAAGAGGTTTTATTACATGAGTTTGGATTTTATTATATGAGCAAGGTAGACCCAATGATAGATTTTAAAGTAGGGGAGTAACACGACTGAGCAAAAGTCAAGAGACCAGCGCAGAGGCTTTGTATAGTGTGGCCATTGATGACGAGCCTGGGCCCCAGTGGACAAGGGAGAGCCATGTGGCAGTTTTGGTGATGGGGCTGTTTGGGGAGAGCAGAGGCCCCAGGAGGAAATGTACCTGATCATCAAGTACAGCTGGAACACAGGGAAATGCCGGTGCTCTTTGCTGAGGTAGGGAGGGCCTGAGAGAGGGGCAGACTGGGGGTGGCGCCAAGCTGAGGTTAGGACATCCATGAGACGGGGAGATGTCAAGTTGGTGTTTGGAGCCATGTTTTAAAGACAAGGCCACTGAGACTCAACCCTGAAGAACTTTCCCAGAATCTGACCCCCCAGTACTGGGGTTGCAGTCTGAGGACCTCCAGAGCTTTGGGCACCAGACAGCCTCCCATTTCAGCAGACTCTAGGGAAGGAACTCATGAGAGAAGAATCTGTGGGTTTTAGGATGGCGGGAAATTTAGGAGGAGCCCCCTCCTTGCCAGGTAGGCTCAAGTGCCAGCTTTGCCAGACTGGGCTACTTGTCCCTACCTTGGGAAAATGGAGAAAAGAGGGCAGGCTGGAGACCCTTGGATGTGGGGAACAGGGCTCAGGATTTCTGGCTGCGTTCAGTGACACAAGGCCACCACACTAGCTCAATGCAAAGTTGGGTTGGTCACCAGAAGTCCCAAGCTTAAGCAAATTTATCGGTAGAATGAGCTCTGCTCCTCGGATCCCCTGGGAAAAGAAGGGCTTCTCCTCCCTCCACCCTGCTTCCTCCCCTCCCCCAGCCTCTTTACTTTGAGATGACAGTTTAGAGAAGCTGGTGTGAAATAGTTTGAAACTCAGAGGTCTGGGCGGTCCCCCAGGGCAGAAAACAGGAAGCCAAGATTAAAGGCAGATTTCCAGCAAAGTCCCCTTCGACTTCCTGCAGAGCAGGTGCTCTGGCTGAGCTCACTGACAGCAGCTTCCCTTGCTGGCGGCACCTCTGGGTGGCTCTGCAGAGGCTGGCCCTCCTGCTTCAGGAGCCCATCTTCAGTCTTTTCTCACCATCCCTACTGGGAGCTGGGAATTCCCACCAGGCCCTTGGGGGAGTGAGCATCCTCTGAAAGAGGCTGTGGACGGAGTGGTCACTAGCGAAGACGCTTAGTGGTGGCACCAACAGGAACCGGCCCCTAAGGACATCTGGGAGGCAGGGAGACCAGGTGGAGAGGGCATGGGCTTTGGGATCACTCAGGCCTGGCGTGAATGCCACTTCCCTGTCGTAGGGTCTCACTGACCCTACAGTGGATCAAGAGGTGGATGCAATGGAAAGGGGGCTTCCCTGGAAGGCGGCTGGGGGGACTGAATCAACACTAGGGGCTGAGAGGCCTAGGGAAGGGCAGGACCAGGAGAAAGCAAGTGACCACAGTGGCTGTCTCAACATCAGGGACCACTTGGCAGGGTGGCCCGGCTGATAGCCATAGCTGCTAAAGGCTCAGGGGACCAGGGGCCAGGATGGGCCTCCCCTGAGACCTCATTCCCTTCCTGACCCCACAGTGGCTTTTGTGGGCTCTCTTAAGCAAGAAGCTATACCTACCTCATGCAGAGGCAAAGCCTTGACCTTCCAGATAAGCCCTTTGCTCTCCTCAAGGGGCCTGAGCCCCCATCCTCACAAAGCTATCCTTGAGCGAAAGTGTTACCCACCTGAACCTAGAGTCATCACATATTGCAAACCTCCCTCTTCCAGCTTGTTTATCCAGAATATGTGGCACTGGCCTGGGAGATCCAGTTTCCAGGGACAGACTGGCTCCTGACTTTGGACAAGTTCTTCCCTTGTCCTCAGTTCCCCCTCTTATCTGTACCAAAGGGTTGCACCTGATGATCTCCTGTAGCTCTGATTCCTTGTGAACAGGTGGAGGCCCTGGGCATGAGCTGGGTGGGCAGCTGCCAATGGCCTCTAGCTTCTGTCCCCCTGGGACCAGGGAACTACCATTTTCTGAGCATCCACAATGTTACTGTTGTTCAGTTGCTAAGTAGTGTCTGACTCCTTACAATCCCATGGACTGTAGCCCACCAGGTTTCCCTGTCCTTCACTGTCTCTTGGAATTTGCTCAGATTCATGTCCGTTGGGTTGGTGATGCCATCCAACCATCTCATCCTCTGTTGCCTCCTTCTCCTCCTGCCTTCAATCTTTCCCAGCATCAGGGTCTTTTCCAATGAGTTGACTTTTCACATCAGGAGGCCAAAGCATTGGAACTTCCACTTCAGCATCAGTCCTTCTGATGACTATTCGGGTTGATTTCCTTTAGGATTGGCTGGTTTGATCTCCTTGCTGTCCAAGGGACTCTCAAGAGGCTTCTCCAGCACCACAGTTTGAGAGCATCAACTCTTGGGCACTCAGCCTTCTTTATGGTCAAACTCTCACATCCGTACATGACTACTGGAAAAACCATAGATTTGACTAGATGGACCATTGTCTGCAAAGTGATGTCTTTGCTTTTTAATACGTTGTCTAGGTTTGTCATAGCTTTTCTTCCAAGGAGCAAGCATCTTTTAATTTCATGACTGCTGTCACAATGTGCCTGATACTTTGTTATTATTATTGATGATGATGCTAACATTTGCTGGACACTTATTATGCATAAGCATTTAAAATGTCAGATTAATGTCTCTTCTCTTTACTGTAATAGTTTGCTCTCAGGGAATTTTTAAGGAAGCTTCTTTATTTCTACCATGATGGTAGCAGAATCTTGGTAGTGATGGTTTGGTGGCTTTTTGGCTTTCGTGGTATAAGCGGTGGTGGTGACCCAACCAAAGGCCACTGGGACCTGGAGGACCTCTCTCTTGTGGCCTGAGGAAGCCTGTATATAGGGCCTCCCCGACCACAACACAGGAGTTAATTGGCTGGTCTCCTGACCTCGAAGTTCATGGGTCTGGGCTCCCCAATTCATAATCCTTCTGGAGTAGGCAGATGCAGAGCTAAGTTCATGACATGAATTGGTCAAGGAATCTGGGGTTTCTGCAAACTGTCTGGTGTCCTCCCCATGGCATGTGTTTCTTTTCTCTGGGGTCCCTGGCTTTGGAATGTTCTGTCCACAGATGCTAAACAGGGTGATGAGAGTTATTGCTACTAGGAGGGATGTGCAGGTGTATGCAGGTACATAGCGGAGAGCCCTCCTCACCTGAACGCTCAGACCCTGCAGGAAGAGAGGTGCTTGGAAGGCAGGCCAAGGGAATAATAGAAGCAGAGGTTCTGCAGCTGGAAGGGGCTGAACTTTGGGAGAAGCGGAAAGAGGCCAGGATGGGCTGAGGTGCAGGGTGTAGGGGGCTGCCTCAGGAGGAGAGGCCCGTGGCTAGAGCCTGCAGGGCCTCCTGTGTCCGCCTCGGGGCAGAGGGACCCTGCTCTTTGAGGGTTTCCTCATAGCCTCAGCTGTGTGTTTGCATTTTTAAAAGGTCACTTCTGCTCGTGGATGGAGAACTGACTGACATTGTCCTCCAGGAAGCGGCAATAGCCTTTCCCAAATCCCAGGGCTGGATTGCTCGCCTCTGCGGGGCCTCTCAGTGGGCCCTCTTCTCAGCTTTGTAGCCTTGATTGCTTGCTTTGTGTGGGCTTTTTGGTCTGCCGCCGGAGGCTGCAACATGGTGCTCAGATGTTGGCTGAATGAATGAGTGACACAAATTTTTCTGAGAGGGCAGACACACCCCGTGTCATGTGGGACCTTAGTTCACCCACCAGGAATGGAACCCATGCTCCCTGCAGTAGAAGGCAGAGTCTTAACCACTGGACTGCCAAGGAAGCCCATGACATGAATTTTAATAAATAGCAATGATAGTTAACACTAATGTAAGGGTTACAATAAGCCAGACACTGTCCAAAGCATTTTACATATCTTGAAAGTGTGGAATTGTTAGTCATTCAGCTGTGTCTGACTCTTTGCAACCCCATGGACTGTAGCCTGCTAGGCGCTCTCTGTCTGTGGAATTCTCCAGGCTAGGATACTGGAGTTGGTTGCCACTTCCTATTTCAGGGGGTCTTCCCGACCTGGGGATCCAACCTGGGTCTCCTGCATTACACGTGGGTTCTTTACCATCTGAGCCACCAGGGAAGCCCCTTTTAAAGATTATCCTGGATTATCCAAGTGGGAGCAATGCAAGAACCCTGGAGTGAGTTGCCATTTCCTACTCTAGGGGATCTTCCCAACCCAGGGATTGAACCAGCGTCTCTTATGTCTTCTGAATCGGCAGGTAGGTTCTTCATCACTAACGCCACATGGGAAGCCTCTTTACATGTCTTAAGTGTCAATTAATCCTTGTGATGTATTCGAGAAGTAGGTATCATTACTCTCTCCATTTTGCAGAAAAGGAAACTGAAGGGAATTCCATGAGTGAACTTAGTCACCAGACCCTGGGTAGGGGCCAGAGAATTCGGGATGCCACTGTGCCTTTCTAACCCAATTGACTTAAACAGCTTCTCGATTCGAGTCCTGGTCTCACTCCTGCCCAGCGGTGTGACCTAAAGGAAAGGTCACAGAACCTTTCTGAGCCTCACTTCCCTCATCTCTGAGATGAGAGGCTCACCTCCCTTGTGATGCTAAATGGGGATGAAGAAGAGTTCTAATGCGCAGTGCTGCGGCCCCAGGCACACTCGCACTCACTGGTGGTGAGATGATTATTTTTTCTCTGATTTGGGAAACAAGCTGTGTATCTCCTGCTGTCCTCTGAGTGTTCAGTCCAGCTTCCCGAGGCTTTTGTCTATTCCCGAGCCTACAGTGTCATAATGGCTCATGAACCGTAAGCCTCCTGCATCCATTCATCAAATACTGGAGATGTATTTACTTACTACTTCTCAGGTACCAGGGCTTCCCAGGTGGCAGTAGTGGTAAAAACCCGCCAATGCAGGAGATATAAGATGAGGGTTTGATCTCTGGATCGGAAAGATCCCCTGAAGAAGGAAACGGCAAACCAGTCCAGTATTCTTGCCTGGAGAATCTCATGGACAGAGGATGGACCATAGGGTGGCAAAGAGTCCATAGGATGGCAAAGAGTCGGAACAAGAGTTTCTTGGTACCCGGAGTCCTAAGAAAGCCTCTTAAAGTTTGGTGTTTCCCCTTCAAGGCTGCCCTTGAAACCCTTCACCTAACAAGTGTCCTTTTTGAGCTGGACCAGCCTCCACCCAGAGGTCCCCAGGCTCAGCCTCTTGGATTGGAAGCCCAGTTGGTGTTGTTTTGGCTTCCTCCTGGGAACTGTTTGGGGAAAGCTGAAAAGGGGTTTTAGATCTTCACAGTATAAAAGTTGGAAACTTGGCCTAGGCTGAGGGTGGGCAAGGAGTTGGAGCAGGAGGCTGGCTTGGCTTGGGCTGCAAACAGCTGGGTGCTGGTAAGCCTCAGGTCAAGCTTTTGCAAATCACATGCAAATCTTGCCAGGTGTTGTACCTGTGAATAAACTGCTGTGTGTTTGTCTGAAATCAAGGGAGCTGACTGAAGGGTGGGGTGAAACTGGGCAGCGAGGAGATCCTCCGGCAGCTGAGGAGGTTTTATAAGCTGCCTGAGACTGAGATGGGGCCCCAGGGGACCTGGAGGGACATGTCCCTGTCCTTTGGCTTTTCTGCAGAGTGGGTAGCTAGGTGGGGAGTCCCTGTCCTGCCTCTCCATGGGGCACACAGAGCCGGTAGCAGTAAATGCATGTTGAGTGAGTAAATGGGCAACTGAATTCTCCTTGGGGTCTCTGGCTACCATTCCTGATGGAGGCCTCAGGGTTCTAGTCCCAAGAAGAAGGCTCTTGCTTGCCTCCCTGTTGTCCTTCCCCCAAGCCTATCTTCTTAGACCCCAGCTCTTAACCCCTGGGTCTCCAGGGGTACTCTCCTGACATAGAGGTAGTCCCCTGGAGCTCCAGGTCACATCTCTTTCCAGCTGAAGCCAGTTCAGCTGGTAGAGATAGTCCTCTCGTCTTCAGAGACTCCTCTCCCCGTCTGAGGCCATGCAACTCCAATCTCAGGTNCAGCACGTCCCCATAGCGCTGGCTCAGCTGCGACAGGACCACGTGTGGGCTCTTCCCCAAGGTCAGCACGTGCCCGAGCAGGGGCCAGCCCCAGGGCTCTGGTGGACTCTTCAGGCCTTGAGGGACCCGAGGCCTCCAGGTCCTGACCACCCAGAATACCAGGCAGAAGACGGCAGAGGCCAGGAGAAGCTCCATGGCTGAGAAGGGACTGGCCTGGGGCAGTGCCATCTGTACCCACTGCAGGGGAAGAGGAAGGAGGGCAAGGTGGAGCCATTCATTCACTTGTTTATTCAGTCAATAAGCAATTGCCCACGTTCTGTCCTTGGTTCCCAGCCAGACAGACTAAGAGAGACTGAGCTACATCCACTAAATTACATAGGTCCTGCATCCCAGGACCTCACCCACAGTGCATCACAGAATCTGAGGCCTGGAAAGGAGCCCCGAGATTCCCAACGTGAGTGTCTGAACTCCCAGCCCTGGCCCTCTGCTCTGCCCATCACCTGTTTCCAATTCTGAGGCTGAAGGGGTCACTTCAAAATGGGGGAGCACTCTTGCGAACCCCAGTGTAGGGGTAATGCTGGGCCTTGTTCCAAAGGGTGCCTCCTCATACCCTGGGAACAGGGATCTGCTCCCCTCTTCGCAACACTGATGAGACCAAGATCCCAGGGCTCATGCAAATGGCTTTTGATGCCTTCTTCTCTAGGCCATTCCTTATTAAGACCCAAAAAAGAGGACAAATCCTCATTCTCCGTCTTTTTTTTTTTTGGCTGTGCAGCTCATTATGTGGGAATCTCAGTTCCCAGACTAGGGATCGAACTGTGTCCCCTGGAGCAGAAATGCAGAGTCCTAACCCCTGGACCACCAGGGAAGTCTCTTACATCTCTCACCACTTTTAAATATTTATTTATTTGGCTGCTGGGTCTTAGCTGCAGTGTGTGGACTTCACTGCTCTGTAGCGTGTGGGAGCTTAGCTCCCTGACCAGGGATTGAACCTGTGTCTCCTGCATTGCAAGGAGGATTCTTAACCACTGGACCACCAGGGAAATCCTCCTCTCACAGTCTTGAAGGCTGAGGCTGGGCTGTAGCCAGGCCAGGGCTATCCTCATGCCAGATGAGGAGCCCTACCCACCTCTCCACTCATCACACTGAGGGTCCCTAGACAAGGGCCAGTCTAAGTTTCTCATTTAAAATTGGGGAAACTGAAGTCTGGAACTGGGCAGCAAGAACTAGAACTCAGGCGTCCTACACCTAACCCAGGGTCCCTGCATCCCTCCATCTCCAGGGGATCCCAAGGGCTAAGAAAGGGGCCCAAGAAATGTACCTGTAGAGGCAGGTTCTGGAGGTCAGCAGGATTGTGGGGGCTGATCCAGAGCTTCTGGCCCCAGCTGAGGGGACTTTTATAAAGAGCACCCCATCAGATTGGCCCTGCCGTGCTGGTCACCTGATAGCAAAGTTGAAAGGATTAGCTCTTGGCCTTGGGCCACCAAACCCAGCTCCACCTACCTCCCAGGGCCCAGGGGCAGCTCTTCCGGAAATAGGTGCTATGTCCCTGGGGAGGAAGATCCAGCTTCTCTCAGGATCCAGAGTCAGGAGGGAATGCTTCCTTCTCACATGGGCAGGACAGGGTGCTAGGAGTGAGAGCCCTCTGGGCTAGTCCAGACCACTTTCCCATTGTCCCCATGAGGAAGGCCCCTGCCTGGGCACTCTGTCCAGGCTTATCAGCAGGATAGGCTCCTGTAATGCCCCTCCAACAACCTGTGAAACCAAATAAAGAATAGGCATGTTCTGGCCATCACTTCATGGCAAACAGATGGGGAAACAATGGAAACAGGCAGATTTTATTTTCTTGGGCTCTAAAATCACTGCAGATGGTGACTGCAGCCATGAAATTAAAAGACGCCTGCTCCCTGGAAGAAAAGCAATGACAAACCCAGACAGCATATTCAAAAGCAGAGACATCAGTTTGCCAACAAAAGTGATATAGGCAAAGCTATTGTTTTTCCAGTAGTCATGTACGGATGTGAGAGTTGGACCATAAAGAAGGCTGAGTGCCAAAAAATTGATGCTTTTGAACTGTGGTGATGGAGAAGACTCTTGAGAGTCCCTCGGATAGCAAGGAGATCAAACCAGTCAATCCTAAAGGAAATCAACTCTGAATATTCATTGGAAGACTGATGCTGAAGCTGAAGCTGCAATACTTTGGCCACCTGATGTGAAGAGCCAACTCACTGGAAAAGACCTTGATGCTGGGAAAGATTGAGGGCAGAGGAGAAGGGGACAACAGGNACTGATGCTGAAGCTGAAGCTGCAATACTTTGGCCACCTGATGTGAAGAGCCAACTCACTGGAAAAGACCTTGATGCTGGGAAAGATTGAGGGCAGAGGAGAAGGGGACAACAGGATGAGATGGTTGGATGGCATCACCAACTCAATGAACATGAGTTTGAGCAAGCTCCAGGAGACAGTGAAGGACAGGGAAGCCTGGCAGGCTGCAGTCCGTGGGTTCACAACACGTCTGACATGACTTAGCGATGGAACAACAATGTTCTGATCACCTCTGAATTTCAGGCTGGGTACTTAATCTGAAAACAAGAGATGGTGAGGATCATATGTTCTAAAGAGAGGCTCCCTCAGCCTCCTCCCTCTTGGTGAGAGACGGTAAAAGTGGATGAAGAAAATTAATGCTGTGGGCTCTTCTTCACAGCAACTAGCTTGGAATCTTCAAAGTGGTGGGTTTCATTAAGAAAATAAAAAAGGAAGACAGGGGCATTTTCTAGAGCAAAGAGACTAAAGAGACACAATTACCGAAAGCAATATGTGAAGCTTGGTTGGACCCTGGGTTTTAAAAAAATGTTTTTTTTAAAGCTACAAAAGACATTAGGGGAACAACTGAAGACATATAAACAAAGATTGGAGATTAGATGATATTATGAAATTAATGTTAATTTTCTTAGGTACAAGCCTAGGATCATGATTAGGTGGGAGAACATTTTAGAAAAAATTCCTAGGAGATTAACATTCTTAGGAAACGAATATTATAAGGTTTTTTGGGGAATGGTGTTTGTTGTTTCGTTTTGTTTTTGGCTTGCCACGTGCCTGCCACCAGACTGCCAGGGAAGTTCTCAATACCGTAATGTTTAGGGGATGAAGTGTCAGCATGATTTCTTCAATTTACTTTTAAATGGTTTTCTTCCAAAACACGCGACTATCTGTTTGTCTCTATAGAGAGGAGAGAGTAGACAGGACAGATATCAGCTCTCTGAGAAGGTGTGAGATTGTCTATGGTAGGAAAGGGAGCCTTGAGGTGGAGGGGTGTCGCTTGGTAAGGAGTCCCCTGACGGTTCTCTCCTGCCCCAGCTCACAAAGCCAAGCGAAGGAGTTCCAGGAGACTCACACCTTGAGAGCGGGATACCTCTTAAGGGAGAAAGAATGAGTGAGAAGGGAAAGCCTCTGCTGTAAGTGCAGATGGGCAGGAGTGGGGTGAGGGAACCTATGGCCTTTGTGTATCTATCACTTACTTTACAGCACTCCATGCTTATGGGCCCAGTGTTATTATAAGAGCTTTATATTTGTTAAAAAAAAAATTCCCAGTAATCCCGTGGAGTGGAAATTAATACTATTGTCAGATTACAATGGAGTAAAAGAAGCACAAATAAGTTATACAATTTTTTGTAGGTCACATAACTTCCCTGGTGGCTCAGGAGGTAAAGAATCTGCCAGCAATGTGGGAGACCTGTGTGGAAGACCCGGGTTCGATCCCTGGGGTGGGAAGATTCTCTGGAGGAGGGCATGGCCACCCATTCTGGTATTCTTGCCTGGAGAATCCCCATGGACAGAGGAGCCTGGCGGGCTACAGTCCATGAGGTCACACCGAGTCGGACACGACTGAGTGCCTAATCACAGCACCCCGCAGCGCAGTAGAGCTGGGACTCTAACCTTCAGGAGACTGTGCCCCAGACCACAGCAGGCACCCGCCTGACCCGTGTCCCTGGATCTGGGGGAGACTTGTGGACACGGAGGCCGGGCAGAGCAGCCTGTGAGGACAGGGGTAGCAGAGCGCAGCCTGCGGAGCCCAAGCAGGGTGCCTTACCAGGAAGTGAGTCTCCTAAGGGCTGGTTGGACATGCTGAAGGGAGCTGGACTTGAGCTGCGTGGATGAGACCTGGCTACAGAGGGGAGGGCACCCCTGCAGCGACAGGCTCCAGGGAGTACTTTGTGGGGATCAGCTGAGGGTGAGCGAGAGGTCAGCCAGAGTCCCGCAGCTGTGTTCGGAACTGTTCGATGTGCAGGACACGCTGGGGCTGAAAGGCTCTCGATGAAAAGCTGGCAGTGGAATGTCTGCTACACACAGGGCATTTGGAGACAAGAGAGAAGATAAACAGCACCAGCCAAACAGAAAGAGATTGGCTCATCTTCCTGCACCCTCCCTCTTTCCTCTCCCTCGTAGGGGGTGAGAAGGGTGTGAGGTGGGACGATGGGGTGAAAACTTTCTGCAAAACAACAATCCTGACCAATACCCAACACAGTGAACCCCTCCATATGAAACTTCAAGTTGCAGACTTTCACACACTAATGTGCATCTGATGCTAGGGAACCTCAACCTTTGCATCAACGTCAGGCATCAGTGAAACTGCAGCTTGTCCTCCATCCCCTGTTGCTGACGATCCTTCCGCTTCACCGTCTCCCACCTCCTCACCCTCCTCCAGTCAGGAACGCTTCTTGTCTGTTCACTTGATGCCAGCTGTTGTACTGTACTACTGTACTTTTCAAGATACTGTATTGTAAGGTTAAAAATATTTTCTTTATTTTTTGTGTTTGTTTTTATGCACTATTTGTGTGAAAAGTATTATAAACTTAGTCCAGTATAGAACTCTATAGCCGATTTTGTTAGTTGGGTATATAGACTAACTCTGTTGGACTTATGAACAAATTGGATTTAAGAACATGCTCTCGGAACGGAACACATTGGTAGCATTAAATCAGTGGACTTTGAGTGAAGAAAATTGTCCTCTACTGTGTGGGGGGCTTTATCCAACCAGTTAAAAGACTTAAGACAAAAGGTTGAGGTTCCTGGAAGAAGAGCCTCTGAGATGAGCTGCAACATCACCTCTGCCCTGAGTCCCTACACTCCTGGTCTACCCTGTGGATATCAGCCCCCATGGTCTCACGAGCCAGTTCCTTAAAGACAACCATCCTCTTTCTCTCTCTGTCTCTTTCTACACACACACACACACACACACACACACACACAC
>SJYV01028057.1:53687-119137 GCA_006410875.1 Neotragus pygmaeus
TGGGGGAGTGGGGAAAGAAAGTGCAGAAAGAGAGTGTGTCTCTCCCATTCCCACAAACCAGAAATTTCATGTGAGAAGCATTTTGATTTACTTAGGACTGACTGGACTTTTTAATTCCTAAAAACGAGAAAGCTGTGAGATCAACCCATGATGATGTCAACGGGCAAGGCTGGGGGGAATCTGACAAAGGCACAAGGCCTGTTGGAGGGTCATGGCTGAGAGGAAAGGAAAGCTGTTTTATCTTTGTATCTGCATTGCGTTTAGCTCACTCTTATAAAATGATTGGGGTTTGAGGTTAGGGTAGGTTTTGTAGAAATCGACTACTTCTCTCTGTCTCTCTCTCCTCCTGTCTTTTCCTTCCCCTCTCTCTCTAATGATCTAAAGTCATAATTTATTCAAGTTTTCATAGCTTTTCCTGATGTCCTTTTGTCCCTTCCTTTTCTCAGATCTCATCAAGGAGGATGATACATTACACAGAGTCGTTGTTTTTCTAGGCTTCCCTTGGTTGAGATGTTTTTCAGATATTGCTTTTCCAGGAGAACTGGACAGATATTTGGTAGAATGTCCAGCTGTTGGGATTTGTCAGATGCTTTCCTCAGGGTAAGACTGGGGTTACGGGCTATTGGTAGGAAGACCACAGGAGAAAAGGGCCGTTTTCATCCCATCATATCAACGGTACATACTGTCAACCTGACAGGAAGGTTGATGTTCATAGTGATCAGCTGACTGAAGCAGAGTTTACCAGATTTCTCCACGGGAACATCACTCATCCTCGCTCTCTATATTGTGCTGTTTGGAAGGAAGTCACATGCACAATCCTTATCTATGGATTGGGGGTTCTGCTCTCCTCTCTGAGGATGGAATCTCTATGTAAATTATTTGGACTTCCCTGGTAACTCAGGCAGTAAAGAATCTGCCTGCAGTGCAGGAGACCTGGGTTTGATCCCTGGGTTGGGAAGATCCCCTGGAGAAGGAACTGGCAACTCACTCTAGTATTCTTGCTTGGAAAGTCCTATGGACAGAGGAGCCTGGCAGGCTACAGTCCATGGGGTCACAAGAGTCAGACATGACTTAGTGACTAAACCACCACCACTGCATAAGAGATGATTTATCTTTTAAGTAATTTCTTAAAACTTGTTATTAATTACAAGATACAGAAAAGTGCAAATAATCTGTACAACTCAATGAACATTTTACAGACTTCACAAAAATCATGTAGTCAGTTCTCAGATTAAAAGACAGAATGTGAGGAGCACCCTAGAAACCATTCCTTCCTCAAGGGGAAAAATGACCCCAATTTCTAATGGCTTAAATTAGTTGTGTCTGTTTTTGTTTTTCATGAAAATGAAATCATGCTGTGTACTTTTTTGGCATGGAATTTTTACAAAAACTAATAGATTTCATTTTTTGGTTGTTGTTGATTGAGTTTACTGTTATTTTTGTTTGTTTGATTGAGGTATAATTTACCTATAGTAAGATACAAGGATGACAAGTGAACATTTCAGTGAGGTTTTGATACGGGGTACACTCATGTATCCAATCCAATATATAAAGCAAAATAAAGAGTGTTTCCATTACAACAGAAGCTTTCCTTGTGCCCCTTTGCAGTCAGCTCCCCTCCCTATCCCCACAAGCAACCACTTTATCAATTTTTAAAATCATAGAATAGTTTTACCTTTGTTCAACATTAAAATTTTGAGATTTATCAAGGTTGCAAGTTAGATTTCATTTTTTATAGCAGTTTTAGGTTTGTGGAAAAGTTGGGTGAAAGAAGAGAGAGCTCCAGTATGCCTCCTCCTCCTCTGATCAGTTTCCTCAATTATTAACTTCTTGCATTAGTGTGATACATTTGTTGCAATTGGTGAATGAATATTAACACAATATTATCAACTAAGTCCAGAGTTTACATTAAGATACACTCTTTATGTTGTACAATTCCATGAATTCTTTTCATTTTTAAAAACTGTGGTAAAATATAAAACATACAATTTATGATTTCAAACATTTTTAAAGTCTCAGCAGACTGTGTACTCTGGTTTCTGTCACTTATTCCTTTTTAGATGACGCATCCACAATGCTGGGTGTGATTATCGGGTGTAATTCTCATTGTTGTATGGTGTTCTAATATGAATACACATTAAGAGTCCTCATACAAATACACAGTGAATGTATCCATATCCATTCAACTGCCGACTGACATTTGGCTTGTTTTCCATATTGGGCTATGATGAGCCCTGCTGTTGTGAACATTCTTGCACATATTTTTGTAAGAATCTCTGCTGCCTCTGTACCTACGAGTGGAAATGCTAGATGACAGGCTAGGCCAACTCAGGCTAGCGTTAGAGTTCAGTGCTAGTATATCCTAGCACTGAACAATTTTCTGAAATCGTTGAACCAATTTTATTCCCGCTGGCTGTGACTGAGAGTTCAATTTACTTCTCATGCTCACCATTACTGGATTGCTTTTAATCTTTTTGACTCCAGCCTTTCTGGAGTGTGTGTTGACTACTTCCCTTTTTAAAATCCTGCAAAGTTCCCTATAGACTTCAGGATAAAAATCAGACTCCTTTGCTTGGCACCCAAAGGATTCAGCGGCAGCTCTTGCTCACCCTCTCTGGCTCTGTTTGCCACCACGTCCTGGTCCCATTTCCATTGTCTTTCTCCATGTGTTGATCCCTTTGACACCTGCACCCCATCCTGTGTTCTCTGGCTCCTCATTTTTTTTTAGACTGAAGTATAGTTGCTTTACAATGTTGTGTTGATTTCTGGTGTACAGCAAAGTGATTCAATTATATATATATTTACCTTCTTTTTTCCAAACTACGAACTTTTTATTTTGTATTGTAATATAGCATATTAACAATATTCTGGTAGCTTCAGGTGAACAGTGAAGGAACTCAGCCATACATATACACACGTATCCATTCTCCTGCAAGCCCTCCCATCCCATCCAAGCTGGCATGTATATATACATTCTTTTTTAATAGTATTATCCGTTTTGGTTTATCATAGAATATTGAGTATAGTTTCCTTTTCTATACAGTAGGACCTTATTGTTTATCCATTCTATACCTGCCCCTCTTTTTATACCCTGTTCAGCTGCCCCATGCTGGCTGGGTTCAACCCCCTCCTCTGAGGTCCCACAGGTCTCCCACAGGCCTCACACTACCCTCCTCAATAAGTACCTGTCATACTGTTTCCCCCTTCAACTGTGGTCAAGGCAGCTTCTGCTTTTCTTCAGATCTCTAGTATCTAGCTCGGGGAGTGACATACAGCATGTATCCTGAAAAAGATCTGCTGAATTAGGGTTAGTGTTCACAAGTAAGAATGCTAACCTGTATAAGAGCTTTGTGAAAACAACTTTGGGCCTTTTCCTGCATTGGTTTTCTGGAACTTGTAAATAATAATCCTTACAGTTGAAATTTACTGAGTACCCACTATGCCCCAAGCTCTGTGCTCCATGCTTAACATCAGCCATCTCTATTTGAGCTTCATAGCAACACTATGAGGTGGGTACTGTGATTGGCTTCATTTTACAGTTGATGAAATGAAAGCCTGAAGTAATTTTTCCCAGAGCTACAGTATGGGAGAAAAGCAGTTCAGAGAGCGTGGGGAAGAGGGCTAATCAGGAGGTTATCATGAGAAGGCTGACTTAGAGTTGACTCTCCAGAGAGGAGTCCAGGGAGACACAGGGTGGGGCTCAGGTTAGGGTGAGCGAACGAGTACCCGTGGGTCACTCAACAAGTTTATTTAGTGCACATTCACCAACCTGGCCAGTGGTCAGAATGCAGTAACTGGCAGCCTTTTCCCTTGTGTCTTGTGGGGCGAGTCCTTCTCTGTGACCCTCATCATTCCATTCTCATCTCCGACGTGGCTCTCGCCACTAAGAGCCATAGTTTTGGGCCAGATTATCACTTAATCTAAACCCTAAATCAGACTATCAGAGAAGGCAATGGCACCCCACTCCAGTACTCTTGCCTGGAAAATCCCATGGATGGAGGAGCCTGGTGGGCTGCAGTCCATGGGGTCGCTGAGAGTTGGACACAACTCAGTGAATACACTTTCACTTCTCACTTTCATGCATTGAAGAAAGAAATGGCAACCCACTCCAGTGTTCTTGCCTAGAGAATCCCTGGGACGGAGGAGCCTGGTGAGCTGCCGTCTATGGGATCGCACAGAGTCGGACACTACTAAAGTGACTTAGCAGTAGCAAATCAGACTATGGGCCCCTCAGAGACAGAAGCTGAGTCCCATTTATTTCTGTGCCCAGACCTGGCAGAGAGGAAAGACCTTGATGGACACAGGTGCTGTGGGAAACACTGGCAAATAATTTAAGCTGAAGGGGAAGGGTGTCTCATAATCTATTACATAAAGACCGGGAGCTTCAGTCTCGCACATCTAATCACCTGCTGCATGTGTCCATCCAGAGGCCCCAGCATCCTCAACATGTCCAGATGGATGCTGTCTGTCAACCTCCCTGCCCAGACACCTTCTCTCTGCGTTATCACCCTAGCCAGAAACCTGGGAATCTGCAAAGACTCCTTCTGTTATTCACCTCCTTCCAGACTCTCAGGATTCTACTGCCTGAACATCCGTTCTCTCCATTACTACGGCTTTGCCTGGAGGTGACTCTCAGCGCCACTTCCTGCCTGCACTTTTGGTTCCCACTGTCTTTAACTGGTCTCACTGTCTCTAGGCCAGTGTTGTCCAGTAGAACTTTCAGTGATAAAGGAAATGTTCTATGTTTGTGCTATTCAGTAGGATAGCCACCAGCCACATGTGGCTGCTGAGCACTTGAAATGGCTGGTACAACTGAAATACAAAGTTTTTAATTCTATTCAATTTGAAGTGTAAGTGGCGAGTGGCTACTGTATTGGAGGGCAAAGTTCTAGGCTCCTCCCATCCCATCCCTACTGTCCAGGCTGCATACTGCCACCCAAATGAACTTTCTGAAATTGCGCATCTGTGCGGTCCATGTGTGTGCTCAGTTATGTCCGACTGTTTGCGGCCCCATGGACTATAGTTCGCCCGGCTCCTCTGCCCGTGGAACACTGGAATGGGGTGCAGTGGGGCACCATTTCCTACTGCACGTGGTCTTCCTGACTCAGGGATCAAGTTTGCATCTCTTGTATCTCCTGCACGGGTGGCTTCTTTATCACTAGCACGATATTCCTATGTAAAATCCCTTAGTACTGATTTCTTAAGAAACTGATTTCTTAAGACATTCGGAAACCAAACTCAAACTCCTTAGGTCAGCACATCAGTCATTTCCTACTCACTTCTTTCACTTCATTTCCCACTACACTCTTCCTCTCACGTATCTTTCCCACCAGTCAAAAGGAACTCTTAGAATTTTCCTAATTTTCTGCCTCTGCGCATTGTTCCCTCTGCCTGGAATGCCCTGCCCTCCTTCCAACCACTTCTTCCCCATCCAACAAACACTCTCATGGAAATTAATTGCTTCCAGGTTAGAAATGCTTACTTATATTGCAGTACTATGATGCAGGCATGACAAAGCATTCTCATCTCTCCATTAAAGCAAATCCTCCAAAACTCAGCTCCAGGTCCACCTGCTGCAGGGTGTCCTGCACCCTATTCTGGGTAAGATCTTCCTCCATTGGGCATAGCTCTCTCATGGCACAAACACCAGGGTGCCATATTACTTTGGCGTCATTTGCTCTCTCTACACTATGAACGGGCTTCCCTGGTGGCTCAGAGGTTAAAGCATCTGCCTGGAATGTGGGAGACCCAGGTTTGATCCCTGGGTTGGGAAGATTCCCTGGAGAAGGAAACGGCACCCAACTCCAGTACTCCTGCCTGGAGAATCCCATGGAGGGAGGAGCCTGGTAGGCTACCATCCACCGGGTCGCAAAGAATCGGACATGACTGAGCGACTTGAGACAAACTGTGTGCTTATTCACTCAGCTTTTAGTACAGTGCCTGTTACCTAGTGGATGTCCAACTGCAGTCTTTGAGCATAAGTTATGTTGCCAGCCACTGTCTAGGAGGATGCTTATAGCAGTGAATAAGACAGACCTTGTCTTTGTAGAGGAGAATGACAAGAGAACAAACAGACGAACGAGATTATTGCAGACCCAGCTTGTGCTGAAGACCCTCTTTTACCTCCACATTCACTACCCTCGCCCCTTCTCTGCCCTGCTCTATGCACTGAGAGGCTGATCTCTGCAGGCTATGTCAATGGGCTCCCCATCTTCTGGCTTCTTGTTGGGTTCTGTCAATGGGAGGTATTGATGTGAAATGGGAGGGTGGGAGGAGAGTGAAGTTGGGGTATTTTTCCTCCAGACCCTCCCTGCAAAGTCACCACGCTAGGCCACAGCTCCTGTCAGGTAGCTCTCCTTTACTTACAGTCTCTCCCTCTGGATTCCAGAAACAGATCCTTTTTCTTGCCCCTTCAGGTCCAAGACAGTAAGGGCCCTTTTCTGCTACAAGTCATATGGTACCACAACATCCTATGTTAGTTTTTCCAGACCCTGTTCACACCTTTATAAATAATCCTGTTATTAAACTCTTCTCAGTGATCTAGTTTGAATGGATTCTGTTCTTGCAAGGAACTTGAATAATAAAATGGATTCTTTGCAAATTTCTTTTCCACCATCCCTGGAATATCAGCCTTTCCCCTAAGCCGTCTCCCTCAGGGTCACAAGGTGGCTGCTAAAGTTCCAGCCATAATATCTAGACAGGACAGGGTCAGAGGGACAAGAGTGCATCTCTTGTCATGTATCCCTTTTAAGAGTGAGGAAATCTTTCCTCAGTTTAGTCCCACCAGATCTCTACAACATAATACTGGCCAGAATCATGTCACAGATTCATCCAAGGCAACTGGGCCACAATGACTGGTTCAGACCAGCCAAGACCCATTCCCTGGGGCCCACCTCCCCAGAAGCACATAACCCTGCAAAGAAATATGGAGGATACTTAGATAAAATTGGGGTGGGGAGGGTGCTGGGAAGGAGGAAAAATGAAAGTGGAGGGAACGGCTCTTGGGCGTCGACAAGTTGAGAAGCAGTTGGGAAAGGATTCTAAAGTGAACTAAACGGCCTGCACGGGCTGGTAGGAGAGCCAGGCTCTGCACCGATAGGTCTGAATAGGGCCACCTTCTTGGCAAAGGCTGTGTGAGCACGTCCAGGAGCACTTGGCTGACCAAGCAGGGTCCTTGGAGACCTTGTTTTGATGAGAGGACTAGAACATTCATTATCAGCAAGCCTCTGTGTTTATATTAAAAGGGCATCTCTAACTTGGAAACAGAACAGTCCCCTGAGTTGCTGAACTTGCCCTTCAGTACAGTAGCGCAAACATTTCCCTGCAAGGCTGTTTTCACAATTCGTTGGCTCAGCAAACATTTTCCCAACAATAACGTCAACTGCCAACCAGAGCAGAATTAGTCAAATTATGATATCTAATGTGAGTCTAAATTAATCATATTTGATATTATTGAAGGAAGAAGAGGAAAAGGAAAAAGAAGGTCTGCCTGTATCTCCACTACTTTGTATCTGGAGCACCTCCGGGATATCCCTTAGCCCCTTCTCTGGGCAGTGTCCCAGGGTCGGCACTGTTGCAGCCCTTCCCCACCCATCAAAATATGGAGCCCTCTTGTCCCAGCCCTGCAGAGCTCTCCCTGCTGAGAGTAGCTGCAGTGCCTGCTCTCTTCTGATTTTTGTGGTGGAGCCAGATTGTGGAGAGAGGAGCCGAGACCTGTTGAGAGGAACCAAGCGGCTCCAAAACTGAAAGCAGTCAAGGCCTCCTGGTGATCATGGCCATGTGGTCCACAGTGAGACGCAGTCCAGATGCTGGCCCCGGGCTAATGTGAAGGTGGCACGAGGCAGATGCCTTAGCTGGGCCAGGCTGAGATGAGCTTCTTAAGGCAGGACCGTGCCTGATCACGTGTCTTCTGGCAACAGGATGACTGCACTCATCTGGCAGGTACTGAAGAAAGGATCCGGGTTTGGAGAGGCGATCCGTTCAGCCACCATCGTGGACTTGGTGTCCTGCCTAAGAAGACCCAGAATCTCACCAGGCCACTACCATTTCAAACCTGATGTATTTTCCTATTTGGAGGCTTGACAGTTTCCACTTGCTTCTTGGAGGAAAAGCTATGACAAACCTAGACAGCATATTAAAAAGCAGAGACATCATTTTGCTAACAAAGGTCCGTGTAGTTAAAGCTATGTTTTTTCCAATAGTCATGTATGGATGTGAGAGTTGGACCATAAAGAAGGCTGAATGCCAAAGAATTGATGCTTTTGAACTCTGGTGCTTAGAGAAGACTCTTGAGAGTCCCTTGGACAGCAAAGAGATCAAGCCAGTCAGTCCTAAAGGAAGTCAACCCTGAATGTTCGTTGGAAGGACTGATGTTGAAGCTGAAACTCCAATACTTTGGCCACCTAATGCGAAGTGCCAACTCATTGGAAAAGACTCTGATGCTGGGAAAGATTGAGGGCAGGAGGAGACAGGGGCGACCGAGGATGAGATGGTTGGATGGCATCACCAACTCAATGGACATGAGTTTGAGCAAGCTCCAGGAGATAGTGAAGGACAGGGAAGCCTGGCGTGCTGCAGTCCATGGGGTCACAAAGAGTCAAACATGACTTAGCGACTGAACAACCACAACAATTCATTTATTTAACAGGTATTTATTTGGCATCCACAATGTGTCAGTTTGCTGTTGATGAAGCATTGGGCACAACAGACAAAAGTGCCTGTTCTGCAGGCACTCACATTCTAGTTGAGGAATATAGACCATACAGGGCATTGAGAAGTAAAATACATACCATGTCTGAAATTTTCAGTAGCCGCATGTGGGGAGCAGCTGCTGTATTTTAAAAAATCATTACTTATTTATTTGCCTGCGCCGGGTCTTAGTCGTGGTACTCAGGATCTTTCCGCCTCTGGGATCTCTAGTTGCGGCATGTGAACTCTTATTTGTGCCACATGTGGGATCTAGTTCCCTGACCAGGGATCAAACCTGGTCCCCCTGAATTGAAAGAATGGAGTCTCAGCCCCTGGACCACCAGGGGAGTCCCTACATAGTATGTTCAAAGTTTGTTCAGTGCCACAAAGCTGTCAATCAAGTGCTACGAATAAATACACGTTAGGAAGAGGGATGGAGACTATGATTCAGGGTAACAGTTTTACATGGGATGGCCAAGGAAGGCATACTGAGAATGATATTCGGGGAAGGAAGATGTGAGGATCCAGGGGGGAAGCGTCTCCAGGTGGCAGGAACGGCAGAAGCAAAGGCCGGATGTTCAACAGATTGGTTGATATCGTCCACTTGCCTCTCCAGACCACTCTCCACCCTTCTACTCTCAGTCCCCAGTGGCTGACTTCCATGGGCTTCAGGAATGGACCCTCTGCTTTTTGGCTTCTAGCTAGGTTCAGTCTGTGGAAGGTACCAGCAGGACATCAGAGGGTGTGAATGGAATGAGGTCAGAGTATTTAGGCTCTCTCCCTGTAGGCTCTTGGCATGCTATCTACAACTCTCCCAAAGGCTCCAGCTCCTTACCACAGCCACCTTCTCTGGGTTCTGTTTTCTGCTCCTTTCTCCCATCACTTCTGGCCTTGCTGTTGCTTGCCCTACTGATTTCCTGCTGCATTTGTTGCTGCATTGTCCTACTGATTTCCCCAAACCTTGAACCTTTGTGAGTGGTCCCTTTATTAAATTCTCCTCAGTGACTCAGTTTTAGGGGCCCCTCTGTTTCCTGAAAGGACTGACCTTGACAGATATGGGGAGGGGCTTGCCTGGAGTGTCTTAGGAACCTCAGGCTGCTCTGGTGCCTGGAGAGGAGTGAGCCAGGGAAGGGGGAGGGATAGGAGAGGAGGTCAGAGAGGCCACGGGAGCCACAGCTGGAAAGGTCTTGCGGGCCATTATAAAGACTCTTTCCTCTGAGATTCTTCAAAAACTTTAACTTGGGGAAAGGGTGGTATATCTTTCTCAGCTAGCAGCTGGGAGAGAAAATAGATCACCTTCCTTCCCAGGGTGTCTCCCAGCCAGGGAGGGTGTCAGCCAGCCAGCAGGGCATGAACTCTGCTCCTAGTGCAGTGAGATGGCACAGACTCATCTGATGGTCTCTGCCTCAAGCGTGGGTTCTTTCCAGGCACTCCCCAGCCAACAACTCCTCACCTCCATCATGGGGCCTTCTGGAGATAAAACTAGCCTCTCACAATACTGCTGATGGTGGCATTGTTGGCACAGGGGCAGGTCCGTTGGTAGAGAAGCTGTTAGATAAGAGTAACTTCTTAGGATTCTGTCCAACCTGCCCGGGACTTCCTGGATCTGCCTCAAGTGTTGAGGTTTGATCACTCTGGCAGCACTGTTGGGTAAGCCACTCTGGCCTGCAGACTTTGGCTCTAATCCTTTCAGTTGCATGTCCCCAAACCCAGATTTTAGTGGAAGAGAAAGACGAAGAAGGGGAGGAGAAGGGGGAGAAAGAAGAGGAAGTGGTGAAGAAGAAGGGAAAGGGGAGAAAGGAGAAGATGGGAGAGGAGGTGATGCTATCAATTCACATAACAGAAGTTCTATGGTGAACTTCCCTGGCTTCAGGAAAAACTGGATCTTGTTGCTCAGGGTTATCAATTCTTTCCCTCCCTCCTCTCATCCCTCCGTTCTGCTTTCCTCTAATGGGCTTCTTAAAAATGGCCACTGGTAGGTCCAGAATTATTTTCTAACCAGCTTCACCACTTCTGGCAGAAAGAGAACCTTGCTTTTCCAACAATTTCATTGAAACTCCCATAAAGGGTTCTCAGTGGCTTGGCCTGAGTCATGTGTTAGCTAGGGGGCCTGGGATGGGGTTAGTTCCACCAAGCCCATCAGCTAAGAGTAGGAGTGGGGTGGTCCTCAAAGGACAAATGAAATGATATTTCCAGATGAAGAGAGAATGGATGTTGGGCACACAAACCCCCTCACAGGTCTTCTGCTATCAACTGGGGTAACCATATAATGTATGTCCAAGACAGGACTCATTAAAAAAAAATTATGTATTTGGCTGTGCCGGGTCTCAGTTGTGGCACACTGGATCTCTGATCTTCATTGCAGCATGCAGGGTCTTGTTGGGCCTAGTTCCCCAACCAAAGATCAAATCAGGCCCCACTGCATTGGGAGCCTGGCGTCTTAGCCACTGGACCACCAGGGAAGTCCCAAGCCAATACCCTCTTGAGAATGAAAGAGAGAAGTTTTAATAGATAAGACAACCGGCTTAGACCAAGACTATTCTGAGAAAGTATCATTAGCCTGACTAGAGCAGCCAAGAGCCAGAGAGCCAGGGGCTGCCCCATTTTAACCTTGGATCCTGCAGACTGGATCTCTCTATCTTTCTTGGCACAGGTAGGAGAGAGGAAGGCGCTCAGGGCTCGGATCTCAGGTGGGGTGGTGGGTGGCTTGGTGGGATGAAGACGCATTGGAAGACAGATCCTATTTCTCCATATTCACTTAAACTCCACTCTTCTCAACCTGTCTCACACCAACTTTCCACGCCCATGCTTTGTTCAAGTCACGGCCCTGCCTCGTGCCAGGGGTGCCCTTCCTATTCTCCTCATACTCCAGGACTCCTCTCTATTCCTTTGCTCACCCCTAGGGCCCTCAGCCTTCTGTAGCATTTCCAGAGTTAGCTTAGGCTCTGTTTGGGTGTGATTCCTGCTTCCACCGCTGGGTAGTGAGTTTGTTCTGAGTCTGGTTGTCTCCTCATCCCCTGACCACATAGCCCTCAGCAGTGCTGACTGAAGACTCTAGGCTAGGCTGGCCAAAACCCTCAACTGTGTCTAGCCCAGAGCCCCCTCCTTTCTGCACTGCCCACCCTTCCCTCTGTGCTCCTGGTATCGATTGCTAGGGAATTCTAGCCAAAGAGCTTCTCACGCAAAGGCATACAAACTTTGACCCAGGATTGGCTGTTCAACTCCAGGTCAAGGTCCTCTCACCTCCCGCCTGTCTCCCTCTCTGTCTGCCCTGGTGCCCTGAGGGCCCCCTTCCGTCTTTTGAGCTGTCCTCCAAGACGGGCTTGGTGATGAGAAGTGCAGGGCCTCCCATAACCCCAGTGCATCAGACTCTTGTCCAGGAAGATGGGGACAAGGGGGCACTCTGACCGAGGCACTGAGCCTGTCTACCTTTGGCCCCCTGGGGCTTTGCTGGTAGTCTGGGACAATAAATCACAGTGGGAAGAGCTCTGGCCTGGAAGCAAGGGCCTGGGTTCTGCTTTGATTTGTCATTTGTCCTTCAGCTTTCTTTGTTCTGGTTTTGGCCTCTCCAGCTGAGAAGTGGGACAGGAATTGGCTTAATTAGCTAAAATTTCTTTGGAATCAAGAGTTCCTTGGAGGACTTCCCTGGTGGACCCTGGTAGTCCCAGTGGTTAAGAATCTGCCTACCAATGCAAGAGACACAGGTTCGATCCCTGGTCTGGGAGGATCCCCCATGCTGAGGTGCAACTAAGCCTGTGTGCCACAAGTACTGAGAACATGGGCCCCAAGTACTGAAGCCCACATGCCCCAGAGCCCGTGCTCCTCAACAAGAGAGGCCACTGCAGTGAGACGCCCGAGCATGGCAACTAGAGAGTACCCCAGGCTGGCCACAGCAGAAGAAAGCCTGTGCACGGCAAGGAAGACCCAGCATGGCCACAGTAAAAAAAAAAAAAAAAAAAAAAAAATCCTTTGGAAAATGTGAGGAAAGCAACGTATCTTTTACCAAGAGAAGAATTTTTCTGCAGCTGTGAAGAACAGGCTGCCATGAGTCTTCTTTCATTTTTTAAATTTTACTTATTTCTTTTGGCTGTTCTGGGTCTTCGTTGTGGCATGGGCTTTTCTCTAGTTGGGGAGGGAGAGAGGACTAATCTCGAGTTGCAGGGCATGGGCTTCTCACTGTNAAGAATTTTTCTGCAGCTGTGAAGAACAGGCTGCCATGAGTCTTCTTTCATTTTTTAAATTTTACTTATTTCTTTTGGCTGTTCTGGGTCTTCGTTGTGGCACGGGCTTTTCTCTAGTTGGGGAGGGAGAGAGGACTAATCTCGAGTTGCAGGGCATGGGCTTCTCACTGTGGTGGCTCCTCTTGTGGAGCATGGGCTCTAGGGCTCCTGGGCTTCAGTAGTTGAGGCACACGGGCTCAATGGCTGTGGTTCCCTGGCTGGAGTACACAGACTCCATCACATGTGGGAGCTCCCTGAATCAGGGATCACACCTGTGTCTCCTGCACTGGGAGGTGGATTATTTACCCCTGAGCCACCAGGGAAGCTCTGTGATGATTCTCTAGGGCTACGGCATTGCTGGGGACTCTGAGAGCCAAAGGAGAGATTGGGCTACAGAGCAGGGTGATGGATTTGGAAGTGCCTTCCTTCCTTGCCACGGCTTCCACATAAATTCTTTCCACTCTCTGTGGCTCTAGCTCCTACTTGGTGTAAAGGATAGACTTTTCTTGGGTACTGCAAAAATTCTCAGACTGAGCCTGAGATGCAAAGGTGAAATGAATAGAAGGATGCTGGACAGAATGGAAGCCCAGCAATACCTCCCTGTCTCCTGCCTGTTCTGTTACCTAAATTCCACCATTATATCATTAGCACTTTGGGCTCAACACCCTGGTCATGCACCTTAATATAAATGGACTTAACTCCTTTACCTGTTATTAATATCTTGCAAGGTCTTGGCTTGTCAGATCAGTTTCCCAAGGCTGATTTTCTGTGTTAGAGCATGGAGGATGGAGTGACAGTTTGGGTCCGCGTCCTGGCAAGAACCAAATGTTCTGAGAATTACCATGAAGCAATGCTGGAAAAAGACCAGGAGAAATCTAACTTGCTGTGGAAAGGATCAAGGAAGTGTTCTCAGAGGAAGTGATGTCATGCTGCTGCTGCTGCTGCTAAGTCGCTTCAGTCGTGTCCAATTCTGTGTGACCCCATAGACGGAAGCCCACCAGGCTCTNAAACTATTGTCAATGTGGGAAACAAACAGTAAACAAATGTTATTTGGCTATTTCAGTTTACTAGTATTTCATTAGCAGGAATTAAGATGTTTTTACAGGACACAACTAGTTGAAATCAATGACAGGACAGTTACAGTGGGCATGGGCTGGTGAGCACAAGCAGTTACAGATGATCCCTGGGTGAATATTCCCCAAATATTCGGGGGCCACAAACCATCCATCATCATCTACAATTCTTTCTTCTTCTATTTTCTTTCTTTCTCCTTGTTTCTTTCTTTCTTCTAGTTTCTCATTGAACATATTTATTCCTAATGCTTGGAGTTTGCAGCTGCCAAAAAGGAAATAAATGCATCTCATTCATAGAGTCAGACTAGGCTGCATCCTGTCAGCTTTTACCACTGTGTTCAGGGCAGAGTGGTAACATGTTACTTAGGATTTCTTATGTATTCAGAAGTCTTAGAGGAAAATAACAATTGTAATTTGGACTTAGAGAGATTGGAGCCACTTCAACAATGGTGCTAATTTGACTTTTTATCTTCTATGGACTGCTTAGGAGCCACAATTTCCCCTCCTAATACCTCCTTTTCATCTCGAGAATCACCTACTTCTCTCAGCTCACCTGGAGCCTAAAGCATATCAGGAGAGAAGTGGCAGGTGGGAGGGAGAGACAGAGCTTCAGACCTCAAATCTCAAGCCTGCTGGATCAATGTCTTCCTTGCTTAGTTATCTGTCATCACTTCAGCTAAGACATCACTCTCTTGGAAAGAATTCCCAAGAGTATAACACCTGAACCCACTATGCAGACTTCCAGTATGAAGTCCCGTTTGACAGCATCTAACCTAGGCCACGCCTCTGAAACTAACCAGGGAGGTCACCTTACAAGATGCCCGGGAACAGAATGGTAGCATCCTGAGAACTTCAGAATGGTCCGAGCACCATGGCAACATCCCCGAAAGGGACAGAGTAGACGTCCCGATGGTAATGAAATGAGAGAGGCCATTCTGGTCTATGGAGCTGAGCACCTGGTGCTTGTGGCCATCGAGGAAGGTGATAGAGTTAGGGAGAGCTGCTGCAGGTGCGGCAGGTTCAGGATCTGGGCTATGAGCTTGGCAACTCAGTGCTCCTTCTGATCGAGAGTGATGTGTGGCAACACGTGGATGTGCCAGAGCAGCAGCTGGTGGAGGTTGCCCATCTGGCCCAGGTCTGGCACGAACCTCAGCATGGCCAGCTTCCAGGTTCAGTTCCCTTCCATGTCCTGGACGGAGTCCAGCCACAAATCCTTCAGGATCTTCCTGATGCTCTGAATGGGCATGGTAAATAACCTCAGCATCTGGCAGCACAGGTGCAGTAGGCTCCTTCTGTTTGGCCTACTTCAGCAGGTAGCTGAGGGTCTGGTCTAGAGTGTCCTCGTAGAGGCACAGGTCAAGCAGCAACTGTATAGGTGCCTGCAGTGGCTTTAGTTCTGCCTGTGCCTCCACCCTGTCCCTCTTCTGCATGGGCTGGCCTGGTTAGGAGTTCAGCAACAAGCAAATGCTGGCCGTGATGCTGGACCACATGGTCCAGAAGTCCTGATGGGCTTTCTGGCACAAGTTCAGCACCTGCAGCTTCCACCACCTGCAGGGCCATGGGGGACATGCTGACCTGTGCAGAGGCCAATGGGCACCAGGACCTCACAGGGGCTTTGCACTTCACACATCACAGCTCTTCCGGCTTCAGGACCCTCCTTGGTCCCCACTTTAAGGGACACTGTGGGGGAGGGCACGTGCCTTTTGTCCCCTCTGCCCCTCAACCAGTCCTGTACACCTGAATGCCTGTTCCGAGGTGACCCCTCATCCTCCTGCCCTGGCTGCATCTTGCTCACACTCCCAGGCTCCACCAGTCTGCCAGGTCGACCTTATGTGGGTTAGACCTCCTGAGCAAGCAGGACATGGAGGCTGTTGAGTGGAGCCTGGAAGGTCTCCAGATGAGGCTGGTGGTCCTTCATCAGTGCCCCCAGGAGAAGGGCCAGGCCTGCACCATTGCATTCAGGGCCTGGGTGTGTCTGTTGGCAAAGGCCACCACAAAAAGCAGTGTGAAGTGCTCTATGGGCAGCTCGTCCAGGGCCGCGATGGCCAAGGTCTCATTCCTCAGCAGGCTATGGTCAACCAGTTTCAGGAGTCGTGGTGAGGACTGGATGCACATCCTGAAGAAGCTACTCTGGATGTCCTGGAGGAATGTCAGAGAACAAAGGAGGGTGGGTTCTTCTATGGCCAAGGATCCGGGGCAACTCTACTGTCCCTCCACCCTAGGGGAACCCAAGGCAGGATGAGAGACATCCTCTGGCCACAAATTTACAGATTTGGTGCCACTGGTACCAGGACAAACTTCTCTCCAGACAGCAACAAAGGGACAAGGTGACCTCTTGGCCCATCCTGTATCTACTTGCTGTGGCATTAAATCCAGACCTGCTGGCCCGTAGATACCTAGGAGTCTGACAGCTGACCACTTTCTTCAGAAAAAGTTCTGATGATCACTCAAGGGCTGAAAACAGGAATAAGGAGTTTAGCCCAACACACGCTGTCTCTGAACTCCAACCAATAACTTACATAATGGGTGCTATTATGTCACTTAATAAAAAGACGTACCTTTAACAGTGTGTCTCTTCTACAAGTGTTATTACCATTCAGTTCAATGGAGCAGAGCACTCACACTCAGAACAAAGCCACCACTATTTAAAATATTTTACATTTTTTTTTTGTATTCCATGGAATTAAAAAATAGTTTTTAGCTTAAAAAAAAAAAANACCGGTGTGGGCTGCCCGGCGACGTCTGGCCCAAAATGCTCTGAAGAGTTTCTCCACCGCCTCAGACCCATCTTCCTCCTCCTCCTGCTACCTGGAGGATCATGTGAGCAAGGAGGCCGAGTACCTCCTGGGCAAGTTCCAGGAGCTGATGTCAGGGCCTGGGCGCTTTGACCCCTACAGGTACGTAGTGGTCTCAGTGGCCAACGTCATCTGTGCCATATGCTTTGGCCGGCGCTATGACCACGATGACCAAGAGTTTCTTAGCCTCATCAACCTGAGTAATGAGTTTGGGGAGATAACTGCCTCCGGGAATCCAGCTGACTTCATCCCTGTCCTCCGTTACCTGCCGAACTCTGCCCTGGACCTCTTCAAGGACCTGAATCGGAGGTTCTACATCTTTGTACAGAAGATAGTCAAGGAACACTATAAAACGTTTGAGAAGGTATAGCCTAGGGAGAGGCAGATGGGTGGTAGGGAGCAGGTAGAGTCAGGGGTCAGGAGTCAGATAGCTGGAGCAGAGTGGAGTTTGGTAGGCTTTCACAGGCCTTCAGCCTGGGATTTTGAAGCCAATAGTGGAGGGGATTCCATCCTTGTCGGGAAAATAGAACTTTTTATTGTCCAGCCCTTCTAACTATCCATCACGCAGCAGTATCTACTGTAGAGCCAGTCCATGCAGGACCCTAAGCTAGTTGTGGTAGGAACCAAGAAGAGTTNTGAAGCCAATAGTGGAGGGGATTCCATCCTTGTCGGGAAAATAGAACTTTTTATTGTCCAGCCCTTCTAACTATCCATCACGCAGCAGTATCTACTGTAGAGCCAGTCCATGCAGGACCCTAAGCTAGTTGTGGTAGGAACCAAGAAGAGTTGGTCTTGGAAGGAACCAAGAAGAGTTGGTCTTCTGGCCTCTTGGGAGAGAAAGGTGTAAAGGGCATGTTCAGATGATAATGTTACTAGACTGTGTCAAATGTCCCTTGAGTTGGGGCTGCAAATATTCTGGGTCAGGAGAGAGTCTTGGAAAGACAAGAGAAGCTAGTGGGGTAGGGGTGGGTGTGTGTCACTTCTTGGACGAAGATGCTAGAGATGGGAAGGGACCAGGTCTGGATGGAGAGGCAATTCTGGGTTTGGGATCTTCCATACCTGTGTGCCTTCCCTACCCAGGATCACATCCGGGACATCACAGACAGCCTGATTGAGCACTGTCAGGATAAGAGGCTGGACGAGAATGCCAATATCCAGCTGTCGGATGAGAAGATCATTAATGTCGTGATAGACCTCTTTGGAGCTGGTATGAATTATCCCATTATGCCATTCCTATGGCCAGTTGCCCTGACCCACCAAGCACCTAACTTCTCCCTCTGTTCTCCCCTGGCCAGGGTTTGACACAGTCACAACTGCCATTTCCTGGAGCCTCCTGTACCTGGTGACAAGCCCCAGGGTGCAAAAAAAGATTCAGGAGGAGCTGGGTAGGTGGTGGTTTCCCTCAGAGTGCTCAAGGCAGGAGGCCCAGCCAAGGTCTGAGTGGCCCCTGACCTGTCTGGTCCTCTGTGCTCTGCAGACACAGTGATTGGCAGGGCGCGGTGGCCCCGGCTCTCTGACAGACCCCAGCTGCCCTATTTGGAGGCCTTCATCCTGGAGACCTTCCGACACTCCACCTTCGTCCCCTTCACCATCCCACACAGGTGAGGCCCCATGGATCTGCTGCTGTCTGATGCTGGACCTTACTTCAGTTCATGTACCTGATCAGGGTGGTAGGAAGGACAGGGTATGGGAGGCAGGGAGATCTCCTTGTGGCCCTGAGCCTGACTGAGCTTCCTCCCTCCTCAGTACCACAAGAGACACCAATCTGAATGGCTTTTACATCCCCAAGGGGCGCTGTGTCTTTGTGAACCAGTGGCAGATCAACCATGACCAGTAAGTTGAGAAGGGGCAGGGAAAGCTCCCTCGCTCCTGAGCTGTCTTTGCTGTCTCTGGGCCACTTGCCTGAACCCTATTCTTTTCAGCTGGGGCTCAACCCGCTTGATGGTTCTGAGTCCCCAGGCTGCCTCTTCAGCTGCTTCTCTCTGATTACAGGAAGCTATGGGAGGATCCATCTGAGTTCCGACCAGAACGGTTTCTCACTACTGATGGCACCATCAACAAAGTACTGAGTGAGAAGGTGATTATTTTTGGCTTGGGCAAGCGGAAGTGCATTGGTGAGAACATTGCCCGCTTGGAGGTCTTTCTCTTCTTAGCCATCCTGCTGCATCAGGTGGAATTCCGCGTGACCCCAGGTGTGAAGGTGGACATGACCCCTCTGTATGGGCTGACCATGAAGCACGCCCGCTGTGAGCACTTTCAGGTGCGCATGCGCTCTTAGGGGACAGAGTCCTGTAGCCTAGACAGCCCATGCGCTCTTGGGGGGCAGAAAGCCCTGCCCCTGTCTGGGCAGCCAGGCCAGGGGCCTAGCCCAGGAGAGCCTAAAACCCACAGACATTGTCGGGCTGATTTTTTTGCTGTCTGAGCTGTGGGNAGCCTAGACAGCCCATGCGCTCTTGGGGGGCAGAAAGCCCTGCCCCTGTCTGGGCAGCCGGGCCAAGGGCCTAGCCCAGGAGAGCCTAAAACCCACAGACATTGTCGGGCTGATTTTTTTGCTGTCTGAGCTGTGGGCAAGCTTGAGGGATCATACCTGCCCCCCACCCTGGACTTGTCCTTCTGCATACTGACCACAGATTGCGGACACATCAGGGGCCACACAGGAGCTGATGGAGCCCTTCTGGAGTTGTGCTGGAAGGGCTAGAAGGTCCTCAGGTCTCTGGAAACCTCTAAAGAGGTTTTGGGAAGCCCCTGGGCCCGGCCCACAAGCTGGTTGGCTTTCCATGGAGGCTGACTGGCTTGAGAAACAATTCGGAGCAGGTCACACCAGTACTTGACCAATCTCTTTGACAATTGGGAGCCATCAAGACTGAAGGGAAGAGGCAGTCCAGAATACGGACATGGAGGTGGTCTCCTTGCTTAAACAAGACTGAGCAATCTGACCACTAGGGTCTGGGACACTCTGCCTGGGAGACGACCTTCCTCTCTGCAGGCAGGGGTGGGGCTGTTGCCTGGCCTTGTGAGGCCCTTGTTCCTGTCCAGGGAGGGCTGAGAACTTGTGTCTAACAGAAGCAGAGAGCAGAGGGAGGGCCCAAATCCAGGCACCAGGACTGGATCAGGAGGGAGGGGGAGTTAATCGAGTCACCTTCTATTGCATCTCCTTTCAATATACCCTGTGTTAAAAAGTCTTTTAAAAATGTTTGTATGCAAGGACCTTTTCATTTTAGCCTGTATTGTATTTGCATGTTTGTATTTACCATATGCGAGAGCCTAAGAGCAGCTTATTGAGAGCCATGAAGAAAATTCTAACCCAGGTATCCAGAAATGTGTAGGAAATATCTATCTATGTGAGCTAAATAAAGATATTATTCACAAGTCCTTATTGGTGGAAACTTAAAATCTTGAATGAAGTCATCCATGTGCCCATTCTGAGCCTAGTCTCGTGTTGGGTTTGCTGTGGGAGGAAACAGAGGGGGAGGAGGAGGCAGTGCTCTCAGGAGCTCTCAGAAGCCACTGCTCTCGGGCAGCTCGCAGTCTGATTTGGGCACAAGACTCTGTCAATTCACTACCTTCCTCCTTCTCTAACTGATCACACATTGATGAAGAACATTCTCTGAAGCAGGCATTGGGGGAGGTAAAGTGAATAAAAAATGGTGCCTTCAAGAGCCTCCTAAGCTGGTTAGGGGAACTAACTCATTAACACATTATCCAATTCATTATCCGTGGATGCATGCCAAGTCGCTTCAGTTGTGTCCGACTCTTTGTGACCCTATGGACTATAATCTGCCAGGCTCCTCTGTCCATGGGATTCTCTAAGCAAGAATACTGGAGCGGGTTGCCATGCCCTCCTCTAGAGGATCTTTCCAATCCAGGGACTGAACCCACATCTCTTATGCTTCCTGCATTGGCGGGTGGGTTCTTTACCACTAGAACCACCTGGAAAGACCCCAGTTTGTTCTGACCGGGTCTCTGCCAGCCAGATACACAACAGGAGGGAGAATGAAGCACAGAGCCAGAGCGGGCTGGGTTGGGGAGTGGGTGCGGGGAAAGATGACCAGGTCTTGGGGATATATGCACAGGGCCCTCCTTGAAAGATGCGAGGCAGACTCGGGTCTCACAGCAGTAGATCTCAAGTCCAAGAAGTAGACTGTAGTCACTGTATTGGGTGGGGGTTCTCAGCTCAGAAGTCACGGTCTGCTTGCTCTTCACTAGCCATACCGGGCTCAGGACCTGCACTATATTAGATCCCACGNCAGACCATCTTACCTGTCTCCTGAGAAACCTGTATGCAGGTCAAGAAGCAACAGTTAGAACACTGTATGGCACAGCTGGTTGGTTCAAGATTGAGAAAGGAGTATGACAGGTCTATCTGCTGTCACCTCAGCTATATGCTGAGCACGTGATGAGAAATGCCAGGCTAGATGAGTTAAAAGCTGGAATCAAGATAGGGAGGAGAAACATCAACAATCTCAGATATGCAGATGATCACTCTAATGGCAGAAAGCCAAGAGGAACTAAAGAGCCTCTTGATGAGGGTGAAGGAGAGTGAAAGAGCTGGCTTAAGACTAAATATTAAACAAACAAACCAAGATCATGGCATCCAGTCCCACTACTGCATGGAAAATAAAAGAGGAATAGGTGAAAGTAGCGATGATTTCCTCTACTTGGGTTCCAAAATCACAGTGGACATTGACTGTAGCCATGGAATCAGAAGACAATGAAGACAATTGTTTCTTGGCGGGAAAATGATGACAAACCTAGACAGTGTGTGGAAAGCAGAGACATTACTCGCTGACAAAGGTCCGATTAGTCTATGCTGTGTCTTTGCATAGTCTATGCTTAGTCTTAGTCAAGGCTATGGTCTTCCCGCTGCTCATGTCTGGTTGTGACAGTTGGACCATAAAGAATGCAGAGTGCCAAAAAATTGATGCCTTTGAACTGTGGTGCTGGAAAAGACTCCTGAAAGTCCCCTGGACAGCAGGGAGATCAAAGCAGTCGATCCTAAGGGAGATCAACCCTGAATATTCACTGGAAGGACTGATGCTAAAGCTGAAGCTCAAGTATTTAGGTTATCTGATGCAAACAGATGACTCATTGGAAAAGTCCCTGATGCTGGGAAGGACTGAAGGCAGAGGCGAGGAGAGTGTCAGAGGATGAGATGACTGGATGGCATCACCAATACAATGGACATGAACTTGGGCAAACTCCAGGAGATGGNCAGAAATCGAACCAGGGTCTCCTGCATTGCAGGTGGATTCTTTACCAACTGAGTTACCAGGGAAGCCCCTGGACCTACATAATCAGGAGCTATTCTGGCTAAGGGACTCCAAGAGGAGATGCATCTTGTGCTGTGACCCCAGCCCAGCCTTCTTCCTGAAGCACTGTGCAGTGACCAGGGGAAAGCACTCCCACTCATCAAAAGTTTCAGGCTACTTCCAGGAAGGAGCTGCAGTCAGCTGGAGCAACCCTGTTTATATAGGAGGATGAGGAACTTGGCCTCCAATCATTCTTATATTGATTTATTTCTTAAAAAAAAAAACTTGGAGGACTTCCCTGGTGGCCCAGTGGTTAAGAATCCACCTGCCAATGCAGGGAACGCAGGTTTGATCCTTGGTTGGGGAAGATTCCACATGCACTGGGCAACCAATCCCCTGAGCCACAACTACTGAGCCTGCGCTCTAGAGCCCACAAGCTGCAACTACCGAGCCCCTGCGCNGTGGTTAAGAATCCACCTGCCAATGCAGAGAACGCAGGTTTGATCCTTGGTTGGGGAAGATTCCACATGCACTGGGCAACCAATCCCCTGAGCCACAACTACTGAGCCTGCGCTCTAGAGCCCACAAGCTGCAACTACCGAGCCCCTGCGCCACAACTGCTGAAACTTGCATGCCTTGGAGCCTGTGCTCCGCAACGAGAAAAGCCACCCCAGCAAGAGGGCCATGCACCACAACCAGAGAGTAGCTCCCTCTGTCACAACTAGAGAAAGTCCGTGTGCAGCAATGAAGACTCAGCACAGCCAAGAATCAACTAAAAAATCAATAAAATAAAAAGCTTATATGATATAACATAAATGAGCCTTCAAATCATGATGCTAAGTGAAGAAGCCAGAGATAGCAGGCTACATATTGCATGTTACCATTTATATTAAATGTCTAAAACATGCAAATGCAGAGAGACAGAAAGTTCTGAATAAATTAGTGGTTGCCAGGGGATAGGGGGCGCGGTGAGTGAAAGGTTCAGGATTTTTTTTAGGTTTGATGGAAATATTCTGAAATTAGATAGTGATGATATAAATTGTTATAATTTATAATTGTATAAATTGTTGTATAAATTTGTGAATATACGAAAACCCACCAAATCATGCAGTTTAAAATAGCTGAAACAGTGAAAAAAAGAAAATCTATACCAATCTTTATTCTAAAGAAGAGGCGGAATGGAGACAGCATATGCCCAACAATTTATGGAACTGTTCTCACTAATCGTATTGGTAATGGTAATATTAGTATTTTTTATTTTGAGACTATAGAGTGTTGTGGGTTAAGGAGGTACACATGTAACACATGAAAGGTTACTTTTAAAAATACATTGTATATATGTAATATGTATTATATATTATACATCATAGCTCAGTTGCTAAAGAATCTGCCTGCAATGCAGGAGATCCTGGTTCAATCCCTGGGTTGGGAAGATCTCCTGGAGAAAGGAAAGGCTACCCACCCCAGTATTCTGGACTAGAGAATTCCATGGACTGTATAGTCCATGGAGTCGCAAAGAGTGAGACATGACTGAGCGACTTTCACTTCACTTTGTATTATATATAATATATCTTATGTATATATATTTATAAATGTTAGAAACCATGACCGACTCAACAGTGAGCATCCTGAATGCTTAAATTACCATCCAAGGCTTCTTGGAGAAATGCTGGTTACAGAACCAGGGCAGAAAATGTAAAAGGTGACCTGAAACAGTTGTTCATATCAGATAGCAAAGAAGCCACAAATACCATCAAGTCGATCAAGCCATGCTGGAGCCCAACAGGAGAGCCTCCAACAGGTCACAGATTGGACAACTTGACTGACAATAATAAAATTGCCGTGGATGAAAACCTATCAAATATCTTTGAATCCGTGAGTCTACAAGGATGTATATATACATGCACATATACACATATCTATTTAGACTAGTTGTTTATCTTCAGAAAAACCAATTCATTACCTTAAAAAATGAAAAACAAAAGTAGAATCAAGCATTCATCCTATCTTTCCTATATGAACTATACTTGCAGATAACCAAATAGTACATAAGAAGAAGCATCTCTTTTTTAAAATTTATTTATTTTTAATTGGAGGATAATTGGCTTACAATATTTTGTGGGTTTCTGCCATATATCAACATAAATCAGCCATAGGTATACATATTTCCCCTTCCTCTTAAATCTCCCTTCCACCTTTCACCCCAAGAAGAAACATGTCTTAATGAAAGTATTCCAGTTAATAATTGAAAAGGAATTAATAGAATTGGATTATCACAACACTGTTAACTAGCTATACTCCAATACAAAATAAAATGCTAAAAAAAAGAAACAATGGAATTGGAATGTCACTATTTTGCATCCACCACTGCTTTCAACAAATGCCAGCATCATAAAAGGAGAGAAAACCAGATATGTGCCTCCTGGTAAAAGAGGCCAGTACTGCCCATGGTCTTTCCCAAGGGACTGAACCAGAGTCTGGTCAACTCTCTGCATTCAGCTGCCCAATTTGCAATTAATATAGGAGATGAAGAAACACGCTGAATGGAACTACCAGGGAAGAACCAATAAAATTCAGACTTTGGGGAAATCTACAGGTCAAAAGCCCTGAGGTCTTCAACTGAAAAAGAGCAAGGAAAAGAAACAGATGGAAGGAAAAGCTGTCCACTTAAAAGATGTATCAATTTAGGGGGGGCCGTATTAGGTTTTAGGTGCAGCATGTGGGATCTAGTTCCCTAATGAGGCATCGAATCTAGGCCTCCTGCACTGTGAGCACAGAGTCCTAACCACTGGGCCACCAGGGAAGTCCCAACACACTGGATTTTTAGAAATGAACAGCGCTAAACTATGGTGCCTAGGAAATACACACTTGGCTTGTAAGAATGAGGAAATAATTACTTGTAAGTCTTGTAAGAATGAATAAATAATTACTATAACAGTTTGGAAAATGGTTACTTTTGCAGGGAGGGAATGAGTTGTAATTGAAATAGGATATATAGAAGGCTTTTTTTTTGTTGCTCAATCGCTAAGTCATGTCTGACTCTTTGAGACCTCCATGGACGGCAGCATGCCAGGCTTCCTTGTCCTTCACTAAAGTTCTATTTCTTAACCTGGGTGTGGTTCAAGCATGCTTGTTCTATAAAAATGAAATAAATGATATAAATAATTTGTATTGCTCATTGCTTTTTAGAAATAGAATTTTAAACATTCTTTAAATTTATTTTTTAATGAAGAATAATTGCTCTACAGTATTGTGTTGGTTTCTACCAAATAGAAATATAAGTTATGTTGTCAGTGCCCTTCAGTCAAAGGCCACCAAGAACACACCTAGTTAACCAAGCTGGGTTTCTTATTCATCACAGTGAGAGAGAAAACGCATCATGGGGAACTGGAAGATCTCAATAAAAGGATGTTAGGAAGAACTTAAATGATTTGGGCTTTGTGGAGTGATTTAGGAGAGGGTGCAGTTCAGTCGCTCAGTCTTGTCCGACTCTTGGCGACCCCATGAATCGCAGCACGCCAGGCCTCCCTGTCCATCACCATCTCCTGGAGTTCACTCAGACTCTCATTCATCGAGTCCATGATGCCATCCAGCCATCTCATCCTCGGTCGTCCCCTTCTCCTCCTGCCCCCAATCCCTCCCAGCATCAGAGTCTTTTCCAATGAGTCAACTCTTCGCATGAGGTGGCCAAAGTACTGGAGTTTCAGCTTTAGCATCATTCCTTCCAAAGAAATCCCAGGGCTGATCTCCTTCAGAATAGACTGGTTGCATCTCCTTGCAGTCCAAGGGACTCTCAAGAGTCTTCTCCAACACCACAGTTCAAAAGCATCTAGACTGGATGTTGTCAGAAAGTGGGGACAATAAGGTATTTGGTGGGTAGCATTATGAGCTTCCTTTTATTTGTTTAGACAAAATTATAAAGTAGCTTTGGGTTTTTTTTCCCACTAAAAATGTTGGTAAAATATACATAGCATAACATTTACCGTCTTGACCATTTTTTTTTCCCAGAGAGTAGAAGGCAATTTATTGTGAATTTGATCCTGGCTAAGTTCAGTGATCTGGAAAGCAGCAGAAGTGAACATCACTGAGTTACTGATCCATAATGTATTTATGGAGGAACTAAAGAGCTTCTTGATAAAAGTGAAAGAGGAGAATGAAAAACTGGCTTAAAACTTGACATTCAAGAAATGAAGATCATGACATCCAGTCCATTACTTCATGGCAAATAGATGGAGAAACAATGGAAACAGTGACAGACTTTATTTTCTTGGGCTCCAAAATGCAGATGGTGACTGCAGCCATGCAATTAAAAGATGCTTGCTCCTTGGAAGAAAAGTTATGACAAGCCTAGACAGCTTATTGAAAAGCAGAGATATTATTTTACTGACAAAGTTTTGTCTAGTCAAAGCAATGATTTTTCCAGTAGTCATGTATGGATGTAAGAGATGGACCATAAAGAAAGCTGAGCACCAAAGAATTGATGCTTTTGAACTGTGACATTAAAGAAGACTGTTTAGAGTCCCTTGAACAGCAAGATCAAACCAGTCGATCCTAAAGGAAATAAGTCCTGAATATTCGTTGGAAGGACTGATGCTGAGTTGAAGCTCCAATACTTTGGCCACCTGATGGGAGGAACTGACTCACTGGAAAAGACCCTGATGTTGAGATAGATTGAAGACAGGAGAAGGGTACGACAGAGGGTGAGATGGTTGGATGGAATCATCAGCTTCGTGGATACGAGTTTGAGCAAGCTCCAGGAGATAGTGAAGGACAGGGAAGCCTGGTGTGGTGCAACCCATGGGGTTGTAAAGAGTCAGACATGAATGAGTGACTGAACTGAACCAAAGTGAATGCATTTATGGCCACAGCTTCCTGTCTTTTACGCTCAAATCAACCATATTAACCAGTTTAATGTTATGCAGGCATCAGCATCATCCATATCCATAGTATCAGAACCCTGAAACTCTATGCTCATTAAACAATAACTCCCTATTCTTTTCTTCCTGAAGTCATTGTACTTCTGTGTCTTTGAAGAATTCATTTTATATGTTCTCAGAATAACCTGTATGGGACTGGTGTTCTGTGAGGAAAGAACCAGAGAAGGGGTGAACAAAATGGCCTAGGAGCACCAGAACAGCCTGTAATAATACTGTGTGGTCTAGCTGGGAGCATCACATCAGTTCCGACTGTCAGGAGCTGCTCTTTCTCCATCCTCCTTTTTGGTCAAGAAGAGACAAAGTTAGGTCTCAGGACATACCTACATTATATTCAGATTTTCATCATTGCCAAAGTTTTGCTGATTAAGATCAATTTGCTAATTAAGAAGGACATCCACTGCATGCAATCAATCATTGAACTGGACCGTCTGATATGATAATGGCTGCCCTACTAGTAATGCCCAGTGGTACTTAGATTTTGGATAGGCTGTTTTGTTATATATTGGAACATAGGCAATTATCAGGATCAAGGTGACTATTTGTTTTTTTGATAGGTCTGGAAGCTAAGGACCTAAATTATTCACTACTTGCAATCAAAACATGTCCCAGAATTCAACTGGATCTATTTCAGAAAATCAGGTTTCTTTCTCTGTTTGCCCTGTAGTATTTGCATAAGTGTAGCCATGTTGACTTGGTGGAGTAGAGAAAACCATGAGCTATATGATTGTCCATGATGACTCCTGTTAATTGATTTAGAGTATTTCATGGGCTTTCAGAGCAGAAGTGGGGTCCTATATGATTTCTGGTATGTCAGAGACAAGTTTTAAACATTTTTTAGCTGTGCTATTCCCACTCAAGGAACTGTAATTGGCAGAGTATGTATGAAGAGGGAATCAGTTATTCCTCTTGGAAGTTCTCCTGAGTAATCTGTGCTTGCCTCATTATGGAGGCTTGGTTCCATATATTTTAGTGTTCATAAAAAGAAACACTCATATATCACTGTGAAAATGTACAATGATGTAGCTGCTTTGGAAAAAAGATCTTCAAAAGGTTAAACATAGAATTACCATATGACCCAAATTCCATTTTCAGTTGTGCCTAGTTGGTGATGGACAGGGAGGCCTGGCGTGCTGCGATTCATGGGGTCGCAAAGTTGGACATGACAGAGACTGAACTGAACTGAACATTCTTAAAATTTTTTACATGACTTGTTGTGGAAATATTACACAAAATATCACACAAAAATCTGCACATAAATATTCATAACAGCATTATTCATAGCAGCTAAAAAAGTGGAAACAATTCACATGTTCATCACTGATGAAAGGATAAGATAATATGATACATCCATATTATTCATCATAAAAAGGAATGAATCACTAATTTGTGAGATAACATGAATGTGCCTTGAAAACATTACGCTTAGTGAAAGAAGCCAGAACACACATTATATGCAGGTCACATATTATTTGATACAGTTTATGTGAAATATCCAGAATAGGCAAATACCTGGAGACAGAACGTAGATTAGTGGTTGCCTGGGGAGAGGGAGGAATGGAGAGTGACCGCTAATGCATATAGGGTTTCTTTTTGGGTGAGGAAAGCACTCTGGAATGAGCAGTGATGGCTGCACAGCTTTGTGAATATAGTATTGTAAAAGCCGCTGAATTGTGCACTTTAAAGGGGTAGAAACAAGACCTCCTGTATAGCGCAAGGAAGTCCGCTCAATGTTATGTGGCAGTCTGGATGGGTGCAGAGTTTGGGAGAGAATGGATACATGTATTTTTATGGCTCCATTGCTCTGTTATGCACATGAAATTATCACAACGTGGTTAATTGGCTATACTTCAATGTAACAGTTAGAAGAAAGCCTATACTACCTCATCCAAATAAATAAAGGGATGACTATTACAGTATACATATTATGTATATCTCAATTTAACAAATCAGGGACCAGGAGGTCAGAATCAACAACCTTACAGAATGTTGAAGCTGTTCATATTTGGTGTAAGAGCTGATCAGAACTCTCTCTGCATATTCAGGGTAATATTAACAGTTAGAGGCCTGGCTTAAAGGTTTGGGAAAGATGGTATTTCCAGATGAACGCACAACTCTATTGCTTAGCAAGTTAAATAAATTCAACTTAATCTTTCTGCTGATCTGCTTATTTTAACAGTTTGGAAATTTCATCAGAATAAACACCCTCACATCGTGGCAACTCCACAGAACCTTCCATGCTTAAGCCCTCTATTCAGATAGAATAGAGCCCTTCATTGTATACCCTTCATTGATTATTTTCCAGTTTGTTGCTGGGTATATCTTGAGGACAATATTGAGCTTCACGTATTTCTGCTGAGTTCTCATTGCTGTATTCTGTTATCCTGGGATATCCTAGGCTCCTTTGTGGTTCTCTCTCTGGTTAATACCTTGGAAGGCATTAGGCAATCTTTTACTAAACCTGTTTGTCTTCTGTTACTTTCACTTGATTTGTCAAATGATTTTTCCCCATTCTTTGGTAATTTTGCTCTGATTGTTATAAGGGAGCATTTTTTTTTTAGGGAATAGAGGCACAGACCTAATAAGTCCCTTTCCACACTGGCTCCTGAGAATTCTAATAACTTTGGGGACATACTTATATTTTAAAAAAGATGTATTGTTTACAACAGTCTAAATTCAGCTGGGCATCCTATGTTTTTATTTGCTGAATCTAGCAACCTTGATGATTGGAGGTTCATCAGACTCATGGACAAATAGCACTGGGCATTCTATGTCTTGTCTGGAGAAAAGCAGTGCCTTGGTGGCAGGAATATGGTATTTCTTCCTCCACAGCCTTGCTACAGGATAACATGGTGGCTGTTGGAAGTGAAGTCAGAGATCTCTGCACCAGTATGGTACTTCCTAGCTGTGCGCTAGGTTCAAACCTCCATAGTTTGTTCTAATCATTCTGTTTTCTTCCCTTACCTATTTGGGTTTGTCAGCATCTTACCTCAAACTCCTTTGAGTTAAATTCTTGCTTCATGCTACTTCTCTTTGTAACCCTACTTCCTAAGCCCGTTTGGTTAAAATAGCAATTTTTCATTAAAGATAGTTTGAATCAGGGATTTCCCTGGTAGTTCAGTGGCTAACACTCTGCACTCCCAATGCAGCAGGCCTGGGTTTGATCCCTGATCAAGGAACTAGATCCCACGTGCTACAACTAAAAAATCCTGCATGTCGAAGATGGAAGATCCCATGTGCTGAAACTAAGACCTANATTTCCCTGGTAGTTCAGTGGCTAACACTCTGCACTCCCAATGCAGCAGGCCTGGGTTTGATCCCTGATCAAGGAACTAGATCCCACGTGCTACAACTAAAAAATCCTGCATGTCGAAGATCGAAGATCCCATGTACTGAAACTAAGACCTAACGCAGCCAAATAAATAAATTAAAAAAAAGATTGTTTGAAGCACAGTGGTCATTTTAGGGAACATTTTTGGATTTTTAAAAATTACTTACTTATTTATCTGTTACCGGCTGTGCCGAGTCTTCATTGCTTTGCGAGGGTTTTCTCTAGCTGTGGCGAGTGGGAGCTACTGTTCGTTGTGTGCGTGGGCTTTTCCTTGAGGTGGCTTCTCCTGTTGTGGAGCCCGGGCTCCAGCTGCAGGGGCGTCAGCAGTTGCCGCACATGGGCTTCAGTAGTTGTGACTTGTGGGCTCTAGACCCTGGGCTCCGTGGCGTATGGGATCTTCCTGGACTAGGGACTGAGCTCATGTCTCCTGCATTGGCAGGTGGATTCTTATTTTATAAGTATCTTCCTCAAAACAAAAAGGAAAATAACTCAGTTTTAAAAGTCTTTTTTGTTGAAAAGGCTTTCATTTAATGTACAGTTTAGGAATATTTAATCCATTTAGACAAATCTATCATTAAAAAAAGAGAGAAAAAAACTACTAAATCAGATTATAAGGTCCCTTAGAATCTGTAAGAGCTCTGTGTTATCTGTTACAGACTCGTGTGAATGTATAATAAGAAAACTCAAAGAATTTCTAAAAGAAAGAGAAAATTTTAACATACAGCATTTTAAGTATGTTAATTCTTTAAAGACTTAAAAAAATTTGTCTTTCTAGCTGAAGCTGAACTCAAAAGCGGAAAAAGGGAACAATTAAGTTAATGGCCTTGGTTAATAAGTTGTAGTCAGTCAGTTTAGTTGCTAGTTGTCTTTGCCTCTTTGCAACCCCATGGACCCCAAGCACATCAGGCTTCCCTATCTATCTCCAACTCCCAGAGCTTGCTCAAACTCATGTCCATCGAGTCAGCAATACCGTCCAACTATCTCAGCCTCTGCCGTCCTCTTCTCCCCCTGCCTTCAATCTTTCCCAGCATCAGGGTCTCTTCCAAGGAGTCAGTTCTTCGCATCAGGTGGCCAAAGTATTGGAGTTTCAGCTTCAACATCAGTCCTTCCAATGAATATTCAGGACCGATTTCCTTCTGGATTGACTGGTTGGATGTCCTTGCAGTCCAAGGGACTCTCAAGAGTCTTTTCCAACACCACAGTTCAAAAGTATCAATTCTTTGGCGCTCAGCTTTTTTTTATGGTCAAACACTCACATCCGTACATGACTACTGGAAAAACCATAGCTTTGACAAGACGGACCTTTCTTCACAAAGTAATGTCTCTGCTTTTTAATATGCTTTCTAGGTTTAAATACAGGTCATTCATTTACCACATCACTCTACTTAACTCCCCAGATTGTGTGTAATTATTTTATATTGTTTGGTTAATCATGTTCCCATTATGGCTTGCAATTGTAACGACCTTTTATTTTTTGTCTGGTTAATGATTGTGAAAACTGATAAACATCCTTTACTATTGTGATTATGCAACTATCATTTGCTTAACACTATTGTATCATGGCTGGTCAACAGAAAATAATAGAATTCTATATCAGTAAAACTACCATTTAATAGAAAAACTTATAATCACTTTTTAAAATCCAGATGCATAGCAGATTATCTTGGAATTCTTTGAAAACTACAAATGCCCAGGTATTGCTCAGTTCAGTTACTCAGTCGTGTCCGACTCTATGCGACTCCATGAATCGCAGCACACCAGGCCTCCCTGTCCATCACCAACTCCCAGAGTTCACTCAAACTCATGTCCATTGAGTCGGTGATGCCATCCAGCCATCTCATCCTCTGTCATCCCCTTCTCCTCCTGCCCCCAATCCCTCCCAGCATCAGGGTCTTTTCCAATGAGTCAACTCTTCGCATGAGGTGGCCAAAGTATTGGAGTTTCAGCTTCAACATCAGTCCTTCCAATGAATATTCAGGACCGATTTCCTTCTGGATTGACTGGTTGGATGTCCTTGCAGTCCAAGGGACTCTCAAGAGTCTTTTCCAACACCACAGTTCAAAAGTATCAATTCTTTGGCGCTCAGCTTTTTTTTATGGTCAAACACTCACATCCGTACATGACTACTGGAAAAACCATAGCTTTGACAAGACGGACCTTTCTTCACAAAGTAATGTCTCTGCTTTTTAATATGCTTTCTAGGGTTAAATACAGGTCATTCATTTACCACATCACTCTACTTAACTCCCCAGATTGTGTGTAATTATTTTATATTGTTTGGTTAATCATGTTCCCATTATGGCTTGCAATTGTAACGGCCTTTTATTTTTTGTCTGGTTAATGATTGTGAAAACTGATAAACATCCTTTACTATTGTGATTTTGCAACTATCATTTGCTTAACACTATTGTATCATGATTGGTCAACAGAAAATAATAGAATTCTATATCAGTAAAACTACCATTTAATAGAAAAACTTGTAATCACTTTTTAAAATCCAGATGCATAGCAGATTATCTTGGAATTCTTTGAAAACTACAAATGCCCAGGTATTGCTCAGTTCAGTTACTCAGTCGTGTCCGACTCTATGCGACTCNAAATAATATATCATCTATATAATGAATAACGAGAAAGTCAGGAAATTATAATTTTTTTAGCAGCGTGTAATTCTCTTTTGTAAGGGGTCATTGCTCTGACTAAATAGGCTCGTCATTTTTTTAAGTTATTTTAATAATTGTTTTGTTTGTTAAATGAGCAGTGGCCCCTAAGAAAAATGTGGAATGTATATATGAGTTTGCCATTGCATAAGTAAATCTCTTTTTATTAGATTAAGGGGTCTATCTATCACATAAGGTCCTAATGTTGCAGGTTGGCCTTCCGGCCCCTCACATGGATAAATTCGAGGACTCTGATAAACCTCTTGTACTGTGGTTTGAGAAATTTCTGCAATTTGGCAAGTGATGTTTTTGTATAGGCCAGGATGTGGGCCATAAATATTTGGATATAATAGTAATGTCAGATCCAGTGTTGAGGAGGCCAGAAAATCTTTTACCATTAATTTTGATATTTATATTTGGTTGGGCATATTTAGATACCAATGATGTCCAAAAGGATTATTATGATCTGTACTGTCGAATCCACCTGTCTGTATAGTATTAGAGGAGTTAATAGAAATGTAAGGTAAAAGAAGTAATTGAGCAATTTCCCCCCCTTTTTGAATTGTCATAGAATCTGAGATGACATCATAGTTTGAATTTCTCCTTTATAATCTGAATCAATTACTCCGGGGTGAACAGTAATTGCTTTAGAAGTCAAACTAGATTGGCCAAGTAAAAGACCAAAGGTTTGTAGGGGCAGGGGACCAAAAAGTCTGGTAGGTATTTTAGAAGGGACTCTTTGAGGGTAAAGGAGAAAATCATTTAGGGCTGGTGTATCAATGGCAGCACTGCTGGATGTTGAGGATTTGAGGGAAAAGATGGAACTTGTCCCTGGTTTTTGTTGAAGGGGACCTGGGGGGTCCCCTGTTTGGAATTTCTCAGAATAGGTTTTTCTTTAATATCAAATTTAGATTTACAGTCTTTGACGCAATGCNAGCACTGCTGGATGTTGAGGATTTGAGGGAAAAGATGGAACTTGTCCCTGGTTTTTGTTGAAGGGGACCTGGGGGGTCCCCTGTTTGGAATTTCTCAGAATAGGTTTTTCTTTAATATCAAATTTAGATTTACAGTCTTTGACGCAATGCATTTTCCTATGGCAGCGAGGGCAGATTTTTGGAGGTTTTTTATTAGCCTTCTTAGGGTAGTCTTTTTTTAAATGGATCTTACCCACACATGTAAAACATCTTTTATTTTCCCGTTTAAAGTAAGCAGCCATTGTTTCAGCTAGCATTTGCATTTCTTGAGTTTTTGATCCTAGATTGTGAAAGTGAAAGTGAAGTCGCTCAGTTGTGTCCGACTCTTTGTGACCCCCTGGACTGTAGCCCACCAGACTCCTCTGTCCATGGGATTCTCCAGGCAAGAATACTGGAGTGGGTTGCCATTTCCTTCTCCAGGGGATCTTCCCGACCCAGGGATCGAACTCAGGTCTCCCGCATTGCAGGCAGATGCTTTAAACTCTAGATTGTGACAAGCCTTCAAATAATCAATAATAGTCCCAGTCTCACGAATTGGAGCTATAGCTCTTTGACATTTTTTATTTGTATTTTCATATGCAAGCAGTTTTTCTAGTTGGATATTGGGTTTTTTTTCCAATCACACTATGGGAAATAGCAGTTTTTAGTCTAGCTAGAAAATCAGGATAGGTTTCATTGCTGCTAAGTGTGTCCGACTCTGTGCGACCCCAGAGACGGCAGCCCACCAGGATCCTCTGTTCCTGGGATTCTCCAGGCAAGAACACTGGAGTGGTTTGCCATTTCCTTATCCAATAGGTTTCATTAGGTCCTTGTAATATCTTAGTGTAACTACCTTTAGGTTCTCCTTGAGGAGTAACTTGATCTCAGGCTTCAAGGGTAACTTCTTTTAATTGTTCATGCAATAAAGGAGGGCATTGTATTTGAGCTTCTATTGTCTCAAAGAACAAAGAAAGCTTCTGTCATAGATATCAAAAAGGGAGTAGAAAGAGTACTTGTCTCATTAGTTTAAGTGGGACCTTATATATTTTTTAATTAGTTGTTAAAAATTTAAAAATTATGTATAATTTTTTATATGTAAAAATAGGTAAAAAGAATACCTGAATGTTATAAGAGTTCTATTAGGCCCTTTCTCAAGATATACATCCAGAGATAACTTTGGCACAAGATTAGCCAGGGAGAACAGGTTCTAGATAATGTCTCTGGGCAAGACATATTGTTGCTGTGCAATCAGGCGTACAAGTCTTGAGATACAAGTTTTTAGGCAAGATTTGTTACAATTATAATCATTAACATAGAGCCTAAGATAAGCATTTTTATGAGTATGACATTGTGTTGTGTAATCATTAGTTCTGGACGTAAAGAAAGATCAGTTTTTCGGTAAGATACGTTGTTGCACAGGGCTTAAGGAAAGCATGAGTAAGAATGCTTCTTTTTTATAGGACCCTGGACTGTCTGCTTAAGCTTTGACTTTTCATTTTGAGACTATGGTTGTCAGGGAAAGGGGTGAAGAAATCATTTTATAACCTCTTCCTGCTGGGAAGGGGCATAGGCCTTAAATTGTTGAGGCAATATATTATCCTTATCTTTATATAGAGGGTCTCTGATCTAGGGGCCCTGAGTAATAGCTAGAAGAGGCAGTGGAGACTGAATAATCACTTGTAACTTAAATGTCTAAGCCATTTAGATATAAAAATCATTAATAGTTACAGACATAAAAAGCAAACAGCAAGAATAAGATGACTACAATTATTACAGTCAAGATAGTTTTCCACCATTTGGAGATAAGCTGCTATTTGTTTGCATGAAACTGAAAGTCTTTGAACTTTAAATAAATGATGAAGTAAAGTAGAAAAATGATGGGGCTTTTCAGCCGTTTGACTGTTGTCTTAATACTTACCGACTTCAATAGGTCCCAACCTCAACAGGTCCAGTCACTCTGTCCAAAATGTCACATATACCGGGTTCCTGTTCAGGCACTACTTGTTGCGGTCCTTTAATGGACTGGAACCTGGTGGTCTGGAGTCGACGATAAGAAAGCAAAAGAAAGAGGCTAGTATTCCCTGGGTATGCAGAGAACCAATAAAGCCCTAGGACAGGGCTTGTACCACTCATGGAAGCACAGGGCGTCCTCTCGAAGAGGTCTTGAAAACCCACGCGGGAAAGTGAGCTCGGCAGGTTTCTACAATCTAGAAAATTAGCCAGAGGGAGAGAGAGAAAGAGAAAGAACGACACCAACTCTCTAGTGGAACAAGGGTATTTTATTAGCAGAAATGCAAGCTTACATATCTTTAGTAAAATGATTACTCAGCCATTACAAAGGATGAAATCCCATCAATTGCAACAAAATGGATAGTTTAATACATACAAGTTTGCTGATGCTGAAAAGAGTCATTGAAGGGAGTTACTGAAAGGAATGCGAGCAGGTACCCTTTCCCAGGATCTCAGTCCTGAGAACTGCATGCAGCGCTACTCGTTCCCAGAATAGGAACTGATAAGGAACAGAGAATCCTTGAGAAATGCTACACAAAGAAAGAAAAGTGCAACGTATTGGATTCCTTAAAGTTGAACGTCTCCTGACAATTAGTAACATGAAAACATATGACAATAATAACACAACACTGGTAAAGGGACAATCATAAAAATACTTAATGGCATAAATGGCTGATGAATGCGTTATAGACTTATGTGTGTTATTCTCAACGGAGATTCTACTTTCCTCATGCTAGTATAGTGGAGTATTAAAAATAAATTAACTGGAGCCATTCAGTCTTATCATGCTCAAGTAGTTTCTGTTTTGTTTCCTTGCATTTGCCTAAAGGTCCCAGCTCCAAGTTATAGGTCAAAACTCAGTCTTCTTGAAGGAACATCAAAAAGTTTCATCACAAACACTTGTCAGAATATGCCAAGTGACCAAGTCAGGATATCCAGGACCTTTGTAGTCCAGAGGCAGGGACTTCATGGAAGTGGACACCGCAACGGCAAGACCTTTCAAGCAAGATCATGCCTGTGAAAAGGGCTACTGATTTACCTTTTAATTCTTTTGGTGGTGGTTTAGTCGCTAGTCGTGTTGACTCTTGAGACCCCATGGGCTGTAGCTTGCCAGGCTTCTCTGTCCGTTGGATTCTCCAGGCACGAATACTAGCATGGATTGCCATTTCCTTCTCCAGGGGAGCTTCCTGACCCAACAATCAAATCCAGGTCTCCTGCATTGCAGGCAGATTTTTTTTTTTACCGACTGAGCTACCAGGGAAGCTTTTTAATTCTTTTAACTATTTTTAATTTTTCTAACTATTTTTAATTTTAATGGTCAGAAAACTTGACTTTTTATATAGAGATAGCTCATTTTTTAGATTTGGCAGCTAGTCCAGGAAATGTAACTTACTGCTGGATTTCTCTTTTGTCTATCCAAATATACTGGTGAAGTCTCTTCTATTAGTGTATTCTACTAAACTTGCTACCAGCTGCCATTATGATTAGGCTCATTCATGGAAATTAATTTCTGCATCAGACTGGTGCACAATTAATAAATTTAATGGAAAAAGTATATAATACAGGTTGATTATATTGAGGAAATAAGACTAGTTGGTTGTAGTAGTTCCAACAAATTACATTGCTTTATTATTTAAGCATTACATTGCTTTATATAATGTATCACATAGATACATTGCTGTGTTAAGTAGTCATTCCCCTTTCTTGTTGAAAATCCATTGACAAGAGATGTATGGCCTTATTTCTGAACCCTTGAGTGTAGTCCATTGACCTATAATGTCTGTCTTTATGGGAGCACACAGTTTTGATTATTGTGGTTTTGTAGGAAGTACTGAAATTGGAAACTGTAATTCCTCCAACTTTATTTTTCTCTTTCCCTGATAGGATTTTGCTTTTGTTCAGTTGCTCAGTTGTGTCTGACTCTGTGACCCCATGGACTGCAGCATGCCAGCCTTCCCTGTCCTTCACCATCTCTCAGAATTTGCTCAAACTAAAGTCTGAGTCAGTGATGCCATCCAACCATCTCTTCCAACAGCAAAATTTCTCAGGGTCTTATTATTTAAAAGAACAATATTCCTTAGCACTGTACTTGATGTTAATATAATTTCAAGGAACATGATTTCTAATAATTGATACTGATAAGAGGCACCATGTTTGTCCATTTTAAACCCCCTTCTTCTTCTTCTTCTTTTTTTTTTTTTTTGCCATATGTGGCTTATGGGATTTTAGTTCCTCTATCAGGGATCAGACCCTGGCCAGTGGCAGTGAAAGTGCATAATCCTAATCACAGGACCATCAGGGAATTCCCTTAAAAATCTCCCTTTTGAACTTTTTTAATCTAACAGAAGAAAAGACCACAATATTCTGCTTTAGGCCCCCAGATCTTCACAGCTCTGTATATTCCTTCTGTGTGTCCAGGTGTCATCAGGTGTGTTTATATTGAGATGATCCCATAACTGATCGTTTTGCTATCTCTGCAATGTCATTTGATGAATCAGTTCTCAAAATAGTGGTTGTACAGTAGCTTTTAAGACTCTGAGGTAAAAATATCAAATGGTACTGTAAGGAGGGTTTGGAAAATACCTCTAAACTACAATTTAAGGTTTTTCTAAGACAAGGTCATGAGAATTGAGTTCAAACCTCAGCTCCTTCACTTACTGTATGATCCTCAGCAAGTGACTTAAGTCCCCTCATGTTACATTTTCTTAACTACAAAATGAGATACTTCTTACCTAGTCTAAGAATGTGTATACTGGATATATTATGGTAAAGCTGGTGAGGCCATAAGCCCATTCAATAATAAGACTTGAAAGAAACAAGTGTTTTCTCCCCCCACGGGTCCCAGAGAGGAGGTCTCTGCTTGCCATCAGGGCCACAGGGGAAGTGCTAGGTTTTGGCCAGGTGAAGAGGGCAGAAACAGAGAAGCCTAGGCCAGAGTCTTTATTTTGGTTTCCAGGGAAAACACAAGGCAGGACAAAATAAACATCTTAAGACTGGCTCCTTTGAGTAATCCCAGCAGGCTTCAAGGCATAGGGTGGTCTCTAATTGCTTAGCACCTGATTCTGGAGTGTTTTAGGGCTGGAGGAAATTTCCTTGGTGTGTGAGAGTTAGATAAGAAGATAGTTGTAGGGTATGGACCCTGGATTGGTTAGTCTGTATGTGAAAAATGTGCTTTGGTCAAGCCCTTTTCTATCTGTAAGAATTGATTATCCTTAGGAGGTGCAGTCTTTCCCAGGGTTTATAAGGCTCATAAATGACAGAGCATCAATAATACAGAATTTAAGAAAATATAGTTAATGTAATTAACCAATGGATGCCGGCTAGAAAGATACAGAATTTAAGAAAATGCAGAACAATTGATTCTGTGGCTTTTTGTCATCGTTTTAAGGCAACATTGTAGTAATGATAAGAGAGTCCTTAGAGAGCAGGGGATGAACTGCTTAAGCAGTATAGAAAGCCTTTTATTGTGGGAATAAGAAAGGAGGAACACAGGTGAACTATAAGGAATCCTGTGGGCTGGCCATAACTAAGTTTCCCATTTATATGGCATTAACCAAACACAGATCTGAACTTTCTGGAGTTTGTAGCAATATCTTGGTGGCATTGTGGAGTATATTAGAAATATGCTGAGTTCAAGGTGGTAGGTCTGAGAGTCATGTTGTTGGAGGATATGATCTGATAAGTTAGCAAAGTAAACATAAAGGTTAGTGGTATTGTATGTAAGGAGGGGTAGGAATAGTTGTAGTGTCGGAGACGCAAGACAGAAAGTTGTGGTGGAAAGCTGGAGGAGAGTAGCAGGGGGAAGCACTGGGGAGTGAATGCTTCTCTTCCCAGGGTGGCCCTGGAGTTGACCGACCTAAGACAGCTGCTTCCATAACGTCCACTAAGCTTCAGAATGGCACAGACAGTATTAACCTCTATCAGATTTCTCTTTAAGCTTGAGAGTATAGGGGGTCTATGTTTTGGGAAGGAATATACGAGGATCATGGGCTAAACAGACAGAAGACCTGAGGAATAGAATAGAATAGAATAGAAATCCTTAGTATCAAAGAAAAGCAGAAATGTCCTGTGTCCAGTATGTGTTTTAGGAGAGGCAGTCCATAAGCTCTGCTGGGGTGGAGGTTTTAGCATCTGTGGTGAAGTTGTCTTGGGCACAGGGGGTAAAGATATTTCCAACTTCAAGGAAGGTCTTGGATTGGGGCGATGCCGCCTCCAGCAGTGAGCTTACAAGCCAGGCCAGTGTTGTCTGGGATGTAGAAGTGGGGGTATCCTTTCCAAGTGCATAGCCACTTGAAAAGTGTGTCTTAGCATTTTAACAAATTTGGTTGAAACAATGATTGGCTTGGGCTTCTGGGTTATAAATCACTGAAAGTACCCAAACTATTAGCAATAAGACCCTGTCCACACAGTAGTGTGAAACCGAACTTGAGTGGTTTGCTACTGTTGTCTAAAAGCCGTGTCCTGTCCCAGGACTGGGACCTGGTCAGCTACCCCAAGCACAGACTAGTCCTTAGCCCTTTACTATTTTGTCTCGCTTGTTACTTCTTAGGAATGATCAGTTAATGGTGGCCCCATTTTTCTTTCCTTCCTTTGTCTATATCCCTTGCAAAGTGACTTTCTACATTTCCTCCTGTGAAGAGGTATTTCCCCAGCGCTTAAATCAAGGCTGGCCTCATGACCAGCTTTGTTCAACAGAATGCATTGGAAGTGATGGTATGCTAGTTCTGAGCCCAGCCTCAATAAATTTCGCACATGTCTATCCTCTCTTGGAATCCTGCCACCACCATGAGAACAAATCCAGGTTAGTCGGCCAGAGGATAACAGACCAAATGAAAGAGGAAGTTAACCAAGTAAAGGCTACCTTAAAGCAGCCAGGCCCTAGTCAACCTTGCTTAAGTGAGTCCAGCCAAGACCAACCAGGCCTAGTCTAATTAGCAGAATAACCCAACTAATTCAGAGAGTAATGAGCTAAATAAGTGATTGTTATTTCAAGTCATTAAAATTTGGGGGAGTTTGTTACACAGCAATAAATAACTGATACACTATGTTAATTTTGTTTCCCTGTTCAATAATAAGCTTCCTTGCTGCTGCTGCTGCTGCTAAGTCGCCTCAGTCGTGTCCGACTCTGTGCGACCCCATAGATGGCAGCCTACCAGGCTCCCCTGTCCCTGGGATTCTCCAGGCAAGAACACTGGAGTGGGTTGCTGTTTCCTTCTCCAATAGGGCAGGCCTATTTCTTTGTTGCCTCCATCCCAGCTTCTAGCTCTGGGGCTGAGCCCATAGTTAGCATACCACAAATACTTGCTCATTAGCCAGACCCTCTCTGATAACTTTATGGGTGACTTGGAGCATCTTGTTTTCCTCTCTGGGCTTACTTTTCTCTTGTTCACACCTCTGTCTGATCTTTCCAAAGGATTGGGTGATGAGTAAAGATATATTTCCCTATTGGGACTTTTCCTGAGCATCTCTTGGTGGTTCCTTCACAGAATACTCTAAATCTACTTTAGAAAAAGAAAAGAAAGAAAGAAGGACTTCCCTGCTGGTCCAGTGGCTAAGACTCCACGCTGCCAATGCAGGGGGCCTGGACTTGATCCCTGGTCAGGGAACTAGACCCCACATACTGCAACTGAAGTTGCATGGGAACTGAACTGAAGTTCCCATGCCACAACTAAAAAAGATCCTACATACTGCAACAAAGATTGAAGATTCCACTTGCTGCAACTGAGACTTGGCACAGACAAGTAAATAAATGTATACATTTTTAAAAAAGAAAATGCAAACTTGTGAAACAGAGCATTCTTGGGTTTATCACTTTTTGCAAATGTTTTTACCCTGTTTGTGAAATTATTCATCTACTTCCCTCTTTTCCTAGCACTTCCCTTGCAAGGGGAGCATCAGATGTGTCAGGATATGGCTTTGAGGTGAGTGGTAGTGAGGAGGAGAGCAAGAGAGCAAGAAGATAGACAGCTTGCAGTGTTCACTTATTTGAGACATGCACAAGTGTCCTGAACGCGTAAACATTCTGCACAGTAGTCTGATTCTTGAGATATGCTTGGGGAAGACACCTAGCTTCTAAGTCCCCAAGAGCACAACAAACCTGGAGGGAAGCCCAGATTGTGGACTGTTAGACTTCGTGAGCTGGGAGGCTTTCCCATCCAACCTCCTCCCCACCAACGGGTCCACCTATGTGTCTGCACAGTGAAATTGCCTCTCCTGAACATTTAAATAGTTGACTCGCAGGACCAGAGGAGGAAAATCATGAGTGTGTCTGCACGCAACCCTTTAGTCTTGCCTGGGAACCTGAGAGTTGTGAAGCTGATGTTCCTGAAACTATTGAAAGCCCCAGGACTGGAGGAAGAAGTGGCAACTCAGTAGCAGTATCTGAAAAGGCCAATTTTTGCTGAGCTGGTTTCTCTCTGAGGATCCCAGAAACGGAAGAAAGGGGAGGACACAGAGGCTGAGGGCTGGAGCTGGGAGGGGCCTCTGGTGAAGCTGGGGCCTGGCCAGAGACAGTTGCTGCCTGTTCTCTTCTTGAACATCTTTTCAGATGGGTAACACACCTTCCCCTATTATCCACCACAGTTCTAGATGCCCTCTGTTCTTTGCTCAATATCTATCCCTGCCTCATCAAAAAAAAAAATNGCAGTATCTGAAAAGGCCAATTTTTGCTGAGCTGGTTTCTCTCTGAGGATCCCAGAAACGGAAGAAAGGGGAGGACACAGAGGCTGAGGGCTGGAGCTGGGAGGGGCCTCTGGTGAAGCTGGGGCCTGGCCAGAGACAGTTGCTGCCTGTTCTCTTCTTGAACATCTTTTCAGATGGGTAACACACCTTCCCCTATTATCCACCACAGTTCTAGATGCCCTCTGTTCTTTGCTCAATATCTATCCCTGCCTCATCAAAAAAAAAAAATTAAGATAATTCTTTCTAGTTTAGACACTGGGAAAGAAGCTTAAAATAGAAAACTAAGGACATGGTAAGGATTACAGGGTGTAGTGGGAGAGGTGTTGGAAAAGAGAGGACATTGCATCGAGGGAGAGAAGTTTCTAGCGGTAGGGGTGGACCACAGACTCCTTGGGATGATCCTCCAAGTCCCACCTCATCTGCAGCGATTCCTAAGTTTATTTCATCAGAATGAGATAGAAGGGGAAGGCAATTCTTAGATGATTTCAGCTAAAATGCAAAACTATCCCTTGACAAATTTGGATTCATTTCTTTGGGGAGTTCTTGTTTAATGAAATGAGGAATTTACAAGTTTGAGGGTGAGACAAAGTCCTATGAGATAAATCCATTTCCCCATTAACTTCCATGATAGACTTGATGTTGTCTATCAAGTACTTTGCCCATTTTTAAATTGAGTTGTTCATTTCCTTGTTGTTAAGGTGTGAGAGTTATTTATTCTGGACACTATATCCCTATCAGATATACAATTTGCAGATATTTCACCCTATTCCATGGGACATCTTTTAACTTTCTTGATATGTCCTTCAAAGCCCCAATTTTCCCTCATTCTGATGAAGTACAACTTATCTATTTTTACTTTTGTTGTTGGACCATAAAGAAAGCTGAGCACTGAAGAACTGATGCTTTTCAACTATGGCTTTGGAGAAGACTCTTGAGAGTCCCTTGGACTGTAAGGAAATCAAACCAGTCAATCCTAAAGGAAATCAACCTTGAATATTCATTGGAAGGACTGATGCTGAAGTTGAAATGCCAATACTTGGCCACCTGATGCAAATAACTGACTCATTGGAAAAGGCATTGATGCTGGGCAAGATTGAAGGCAGGAGGAAAAGGGGATGACAGAGAATAAAATGGTTGGATGGCATCACTGACTCGATGGACATGAGTTTGAGCAAGCTCTGGGAGCTGGTGATAGACAGGGAAGCCTGGTGTGCTGCAATCAAAGAGCTGGATGCGACTGAGTGACTGAACTGACTGAGTTTTGTTGTTGGGCTTTTGGTGTCATATTTAAGAAATTCTTGCCTAATCGAAAGTTTTTATTTTTAATCTTTATCTTTGTTTAACATTTTATGGTCTGGAACCTGTTTTCACATGTTAGTTACCTCACTTATAAAATGATCTGTAAGAGTTTAAGACACTTAAACCTTTGAGATCACATAAAAGATAAATAATCATATAAATAAATAGCAATGCTTGATTGGCCTTAAAATTTATGCTATATAAATAAGGTGACTATGGATTTTTTTTGTCTAACCAGAACATATTTAAGGATAAAGGTAGGTGATAATTATTATGAGGCGTGAACTGAGACCGTTTTAGGCAGACTGGGGCATGTTCTGCCTACATATAAGTCATGGAGACTCAAGTCCCAATGTTGAATCCACCATTAATTTGCTAAGCTCTTACCCATACAATGGGGGATGAAGTAGATAATTTCAAAGGTTTCCTTTCATCTCTACCATTCTATAACTCCATGACAGGTACTGTCAAGTCAAGAACTACAGATGAGTATTGTGCTCTTACTGACTTAAGACTTTGTTTAATTTTTTGATGGTTGATATCCTTGATAGAGACTGTTAGGGTGGCCAAAAGCACATTAAGGCAGAAGCAAGTCTTGTTAAAATAATTGCTCCTTTCTACAGTCAGGAACGGAGAAGGAAATGGCACTCCACTCCAGTACTCTTGCCTGGAAAATCCCATGAACAGAGGAGCCTGATAGGCTGCAGTCCATGGGGTTGCTAGGAGTCGGACACGACTGAGCGGCTTCACTTTCACTTTTCACTTGCATGCATTGGAGAAGGAAATAGCAACCCACTCCAGTGTTCTTGCCTGGAGAATCCCAGGGACGGGGGAGCCTGGTGGGCTGCTGTCTACGGGGTCACACAGAGTCGGAAACAACTGAAGTGACTTAGCATCATAGGTCAAGAAAGGCAAGTGGGTGCTGTTCATTGGTTTTTACCTGCAAAACATTATCCCCAAAATACTTACTTCCTGTGTGTATCCTGTAAATGTTGGTGTCCTTCGAAGTTCTTTCTTTGGCCTTTGACCCTTCTTATGCTATGTGTTATCCTTGGATACTCCATTATTGGAAATTCAACTACTGCCTGATTATTGATGAATTCTAAACCTCATATCTCTCTCCTGAGCTCCAGATCTATATATCCAGTTTCCCACCAGATGGCCACACGTTCCAGACTATAAAATGACCTACTCCTGGCATGTGCATGGCCAGGGCCAGAGGACACACGGAGGTCCCTATCCCTTCCTCCTTCCTTCCCGCTCCCTTCTATGGTGAGGGGTTTCTCAGATTCACACGTGTGTTCATCTCAGCCTGAACTTCCACTCTTCAGCCTCACTCCTTCCAAGCAGTCCCATTTCTGGCTACTCCTTGGGCTTGGGGGCGTTGTATGATGGTGAGGTTCACCATCAGGAGGACAGGCTCAGGGAAGAGGTTTGTCTACAGGCTGAAAGTGGGCTTGGAGCCATTTGGGAGACAGTTAGGGAATCCTAGGAAGGCAAAATGGAGCAGGTCTGGAAAGAGGGGTGTGAGCTCCGAGCAGTCTGTCACTTGAACACCACAGAAAAGTCTTGGCTCAAGGAAAGTCAGTGGAAACTACCCACAGAGTCAAGGGCAAGGCTGCCAGTGTCCCAAACCTAAGGATTTTAACTGCTCCCATAGTACCTTAGACGCAACACTAGCAGACTGGAATTTATCATCTGTTTGTCTATAAGATCTTCATCCTCTTCTAGTCAGTATCTGAGCAAACAGCACCATCAAACAATCTTCAGTCTTAGCCATAAAGTGGGCATTGATTCTACTTCTCCTAAACATCGTTATAAACTGTCTTCTCCTTATCAGCCTGACTTGCTAACGCCTTAGTGTGAATTGTTGCCATTTCTCTTCTGATCTCACTCCCACCAGTTTTGCTTCTCAAGTCCATTCTCCATAACACAAGTCTGACCTGGACATTTCTTTGCTTAAAATTCTGCATTTGTCTCCCATTGCCCTTGGCATAAATCCAAGCTCTTGATGGCATGGAAGGCTCTCTTGGATCTGGCTCCTGCCTAACTTTCTGGATCTATCTATCATCACTTCCTCCCTTTACATTAATGCTCCTTCCAAGCTGAACTCCCTGTGTTTCCCTGGGTGGGCTGTGCTAACGCACATTTCCTTGGCCTTCTATGTAACTCTCCCTTTACTGAAATGATCTTTCTCCAAGTTTCACATAATTAATCCCTGTTCATCCTTTGTACATCAGCTTAGATGTCACATCTAGGAAACCCTGCGCTCCCCTGTCTGTGTCTGCTTCTCCCACTTCCTTGTTTTATGTGCTTTCTTGGGGCTCTGTGCTTTTGTATCATGTACTTCTTTGTTTTTCCTTCTAGAATGTAAGCACCTTGAAAGCAGTGCTTTATTCCTTTCCCAGTACCTAGCACAGTGCAGGACACTTAGTAGGCAGCTCCTCTACAAATGTTTACTGAACCAATCAAAGAACTAAGGAATGAGAATTTTATTTATATTTTTAAATTAATTTTAATTTTATTTTTGGTTGTGCTGGGTCCTCATGGCTGTGCGTGGGCTTTCTCTGGTAGTGGCAAGTGGGGGCTACTCTCTAGTGGCAGTGCGTGGGCTTCTCTTGTTGTGGAGCATGAGGCTCTATAGTGTGGGCTCAGTAGTTGTGGTGCATGGATTTAATTGTCCCACAGCATGTGGACTCTTCCCAGACCTGGAATCGTTCAAGCCCTTATCTCCTAAATTGGCAGGCTGATTCTTAACCACTGGACCACCAGGAAAGTCTCTGTACTTAAAAAAAAATACTGTTTCTCTATGCTATTAGTAAGCAATTTTATGTGCTATCAATTGATATAAGGCAGAGGAGTTCTGAAATCAATTTCTAGTATGGTTTTTGCTGATGACAATCCTCAAATGGGTATAACCATAAAAAGTGTCTCTGTTTTAATCAGCCTGGATTCCTCCTCTTCCAAACTCTATGTAACTTTTTCTGGATGCCAAAATGTTGTCCTGGGATGGAAATGCCCACTGCCGGTCTCGGGCTGCCAAGCACATTCGTGTACTGTTGTTTTTTTTTTTTAATATAGATTTTTCATTTCTCTTGAATAGGAGTGAGAGCACCAGGTGTACAGTTAAATATGTTTCCAATTAAGTTTTCAAAAATTATCATTAGTGACACATGGATCTTAATATATTTAATGAATTTCTATTGTTATTATTGATGCCCATACTGTCCTACTTTTGACCAATGGGAGCCTCTTAAAGTTGGCACTGAGTTATTTTACCAAAAATATAGTAGTTTTTGATAGTTTCTTTGCTATTTTGTACAACAGTATGTTTCAGGCACATAGTGTGTATTTCTTGTCCCAATCAGTGTTCAGTTTTAACACACTGAGTCAGTCTGTGTATATGGTGGTTATAGCAAGGACAAGGAGTTTGGAAGGACTTTATAGCATGACTCCCCGGCTTCCCTAACTCTATAAGATGCTGATCTTTAATCTGAATTTTTTGTGCAATCAGTGAACATCCCCAATTCTGCTGAGAAAACATACCATTTGTGTAAAACTGTGTGAAACAACAATTCTCCATTCCAATTCTGAATGTATTTGCCATTCTCTGTAGATCAAAGGAGAAACTCTATAATTCTTAAGAGCTTTAAGAAACTTAAAAGTCTGGGTGATTGATCTTCATGAGGTCAAAGTTCCAAAACAATACAGCAGAATTCTCTAAGCAGAGCAATTCATTTAGTAGAATTAAGGTAGCTGTTGATCCTTTCTAAAGTTTAGTGGCTGACCAGCCCAGACTTCAGATCTGACTAGAGACATCCAGTTTGAGCTCCAGGGAAAGTCTATATAGAGGATCTGTAGACAATCCTTTCATTCATTCAATACACATTTATTTTCGAACCTACTATTTGGCAGGCACTGTGCAAGGTGATCAGAGTAGGCAATGGCACTCCACTCCAGTATTCTTGCCTGGAAAATCCCACGGACAGAGGAGCCTGGTAGGTTGCAGTCCATGGGGTCGGGCAGCATCGGACACGACTGAGCGACTTCACTTTCACTTTTCACTTTCATGCATTGGAGAAGGAATTGGCAACCCACTCCAGTGTTCTTGCCTGGAGAATCCCAGGGACGGCGGAGCTTGGTAGGCTGTCGTCTATGGGGTCGTACAGAGTCGGACACAACTGAAGCGACTTAGCAGCAACAGTGCAAGGTGATAGGGATNCTTGTATGAGAAAGCTTTTGAACAAGCCATGGTAGCATCAAACGATATCAAGATACAACTTCTTTGTGTAGCTAATGTGCACATCCTCTTACTTTGCAAAGTTTTAGATGTGCAAACAGGCATTTGGAACACTGCAGCATGTTCCAAGAGAACAGAACTTAACCAAGTGTGTCAGTTTTAATTTTTTACCCAATTAAAATTGTTTGAAGACTACCGAGGTTATTAAAAGGCAAAAGCATTACATCTAGCAGTGTTTTCACAAGCTAGTGCTTCCTGATTTTAGGAACATGTATTGAAAGAATATTTGCAACAATATAGACACAAGGCCAGATATGGTCTGAGTGATATAAATCTTTTGTTTATGTATCTCACAGTATAGTGCAGCAGGCTTTGGGTTGGGGGGTGGAATGTCTCATATTTGAGGCACAATTAAGTGCACATGTAGCTTTCTGTGCACAATTCACTGTGCACTTTGATTTATAACAGACTAGATTTCAAAATTGATAGGTTTATATAATCGTGTGTGCTCCTGTGTGTGTGTGTGTGTTGGAGAAAAGGGAGTTCAGATTTGTTTTAAGAAGTCATTGGTATTTCTTTATAAATTCCAGTGAAATTTAAAAAATATATAATATTTATATTATATTAAAATATAATATACTTTAAACTATATTTATAAATTTTTTTTAAAATGCAAACAATTAAACATAAGGAAATTTCTAGACNTTTATAAATTCCAGTGAAATTTAAAAAATATATAATATTTATATTATATTAAAATATAATATACTTTAAACTATATTTATAAATTTTTTTTAAAATGCAAACAATTAAACATAAGGAAATTTCTAGACATGGCTTCCAAATACCAAAAGACCTGCAGTTTCTTTTGAGAGAGATAAATGAAAAGGATTAAGCTCATTGAATAGTGTAAGCACAAAGGATTCTGTCACAAATTGCTTTCAAACAAAACTTTCCCATGTTCGCTTAACTTTTTGTAAAATTGTTAATAAGGAAAAAAGAATGATACTGCTCTCAGCAGTGAATAGACATTTTAGATGGTCCTTAGTAAAGTGCTCCATCAAAAAGCCAACATGAATAAAAAAATAAAACCAAATATATTACCCTATAATAAATTATTTTTCTTCCATGATCTTTGTCCTATAGCTTCTGGTGATTCATAATCAGTTGTTTTGTATGCCATCATGAGAAACACAACTTTCTGATACGCTAGCAAGTCTAATTTGACTTAAAATGGAAATGTTATTCTATTGGCATGTGGTATGAGCTTTAACAAATGTAAGTAGGAGGTTTATATATAACTAAAATATCTCGATTTGCTAGTAATGGAAGGGTCCTAAATAATATTTGTTTTTAGTCAAGGAAGAGGGCAGTGAGGAGAAAGGATGACACATTGAATGAAGCTTCAACCCTGTGGCATCTGTAGATGGTAGTTGTGGTATAGTCGCTTAGCCATGTCCAACTCTTTGCACCCCATGGACTGTATGTAGCCCACAAGGTTCCTCTGTCCATGGAATTCTCCAGGCAAGAATTTTGGAGTGGGTTGCCATTTCCTTCTCCAGGGAATCTTCCCCACCCAAGGATCAAACTCGCGTCTGCTGCACTAAAGGCAGACTCTTTACCACGTAGCCACCAGGGAAACCTTGTCACTTGTGGGACTTGTATGAAATTATTATTCTGCAGCCTGTTGCTGGGAAGATCTGGAGAGAAAGCTTTTTTACTATGATATTGTCCATCCTCCTATTAGTCTCAGGGTTGGTAATTCTAAACACAAGAGTGCTCTTTCTATCAAGGACAAAGCTGTGAGAAAGATGGCATGTCTACTTGGTCTACATAGAGCCACACGGAGTTGCCCTTACCTGCCCTTCCCCCACCCCTGTTATGCCCTTTCTCAGCATTGCTCCTTAAGCAAAACTGTCTCTGAAATGTAAATTCATTCATACTTCCAGGGACTAAAGATCACCGCTCTTCTGGGCCTTTGGGATTTTAAGAAATCCACTTAGCTATCTGGCTTAAACTAAAATCTTGAGTGACCTTCAGAAATAAAGAGAATGTCCAAGTGAGTGTGTAAGTGTGTGTGTGTTATTCTAGGCATAGTGAAAAGTTCTCTTGAGGTATAACACACTGAATGGGGATTGCACTCTATTCTGTCTGTTTAGGAGGACAGTCCTATGTTTGGGAGGTCCTCAGAGATCAAAACTGCTTCACATTTATACTACTGTTAGTATTTACATTATTAGAAAACAATAACACAAATAAAGCTTTAGTGACTTTTAAATGTTCTTCGTGATCTCCTTTTGTTAATTAAGATCTCACAGCTATTCCAATAGTTACTCTTTTCCAGGGCACCTTGTGTATTGCAATTACTCCGTATTGGTTTGTTTCATTAGAAATATGATGTGACTACATCTTATGTTTGGCTGATACCATCTGGAGGTGGGTTCATGAGGGCCATCTTCCTGATTGCATAAGGAAACCAAAATCCAGTGATAAATCAACTTAGATAATAACAAGCACAAAGAAAAAAGATAAATATAAGAATTACTGGCTTTAGTAGTTGCTTTAATAGCTGGAGTTGACATGTAATAAAAACAGAAGTTAAGTTCCATTAACACTTATAGTAACTGGGGTACCTAAGACTCCTCTACCCCAATAAAGTTAGTGCTCTTTAAGATGGAAACAAACTTATTCAGAATTCATGTATATACCTTATCTTCAGATGCATCATTATAAAAAAAATGATTTTCTAAAGATTAAGCAGGAATAAGAATTCTAAATTTGCATCCAAAGCCTATTTTGAGATATGTGTGCAGTATCTGCTCTTTTTCACATAAGATCAGCTACTCTCTCCCCTCCATTGCTTCCTTTAATCTTTCAAACTCTTACCATCTGCTATTTTAATCACTGGGTGAATGCAGAGGTAGAGGAAATACACATATGATATTACCTTCATAAATTTTTCAATCTCATATAAAATATGATGCACAAACAAATAATTTTATTACAAAGAGTTTTTTTCCAGAGAAGTAGTACAAGGTGCTATGAAAGCATAAACAGGAAGAGATTTTGTGATATTTCAGTTGATTTTTGAAGGATCAGTAAAGATTGTTACGGAAGAGGCAGAAATAGGACAAGTCAGTCACATCAAGTAGATTTAACATTTCAAAAGCCATAAGAACCTCACATGGCTGGAGAATAAAGGAAAATAAGAGGGGACAGAAGACATGCTTAAGGGTCTAGATTGAACAAACCAAGTCTGAATACAAAAGTAGTTCGGACCTCACCTGATACATAAGAGGGGATTTTAAAAACATTTGTCATAGTATCTGTGCTATATGGAGTGCATAGATGATGATGGGGAGAGGATTAGATAGGAAAAGAGAAATGGGACAGTTTTGATGGAGTTGAAAATGTTATTCCTGTTTTTAAGTGTGAGAACCAGCCTTGGAAGAAACCAAGTAGCAGACTGTCAGACTTGCACTGATCAAATGGGAAAGCATGCAAGATCCACAGACCTTTCAGAGTGCAGGCTGACATTGTGTCTGCTTTGCACATGGAGGAGAGTGCACAGTCAAAACAATGAGGGATGCTCATTCCTCACGGCTCATTAATATGAGACGAAAGGGGTGAGACTCACATTTTCAGCTCCACATCTCTAATAGAGAAAAGTCAATGGGTGGTGGCAAATTGGAATGACAAAAGATTACCTTTTTTTAAAATTTCCAATGGAGGTGCAGGGTATGAAAAATGTGTGTATATAATCCATTGTCAAAATCCAGAAAAAAAATTCCAGACCAGTGTAGTGATATTGTCTATGATTCTTTGTGCTAGTCTGACATAAAGATTCTTTCTGGTGTCATGGGTAACATTTCTCAAGAAATTATAATATATATAATGTATAAGCATCTAAAAGAAGAGACAGACTACTTCTCTAGCTGATTATTTGAAGGGATATTTCATAATTAGACAATAGGAAATGAACAAAAATACAGTGGCTATTTGAATTATTTTCTTTTAGGATAGAAGCAGCTGAGTACTGTACATAGCTGGTCACAACATTGCGCCTGCACTGAGCATGCTTCTAAGTCAACCAATTCCAGAATGGAAAAGCAACAACGTATCATTCATTCATTCATTTTCTATTTCCTCAGATTCACCATTTTAAGTAGCTTTAAGTAACTTTGTGTACTGTGGATACAAAGTTAATAAAAACAATGACTCCATTCTTGAGGAATGTTCAGTCCGGTAGAGATAAAAAGTAGGCATGCAAAGAGATTGATTGTATTCAATAACATGATGTGGCAAGTACAATGGAAAGATGGAAGCAATTCTTTCTAGGATCATTCAAGAAGGGTTCCCAGAAATGATATTAGAATTTTTGTCTTGAAGTGTGAATGGCAATGAGCCAGGTTTAAAAGAAAATGTCATACCAACGAGGAAATTGTAGCTAAAATGTATCTAAGAAAAATATTTTAAAAACCTTAAGATATAATAGAATGACTCAAAAACAGTGGTAAGCAGTAGGTAACAGATACATTTGAAATCAGTAAGCAGCTTGGAGTCTGTCTTTTTGCCAAGAACAGTAACAAAGGAAAATCTTTCTTTTTATTCTGTGATAAAATTTCTCCTAATGCCATGGTTTTCTTTTATCACAAACTCAGTTTTAATAGCACCATTATTAGAAACATTATTTTGGATATAATATATAAATTACATATTAAACCACCATATTGCTGTCATTGTTGCAATTATATATTTAAATATTTTAGCTCAGTGGGAAACAATGATTAGACTTTGAATTTCATCTATTGAATTACATTCTTAGTTTTGCTTCTTAATAAGTATACAAATTCAAGTAGTGTATTTACTGTGTTCTTAACACTTAATTTACTAATCTTTAGAAAGGAAGTAGTTTCCCTGAAGTAGAAGACAAATGCTCGCTGGATCAGACTTTACATTGAAAATATAAAATGTTGTAAATGTGAATGTGACATTACTATAATAATGATTATCTGTGATATCAATGCATTTCTCTTTAGGCAGAGGCAGGATGAAAATTCTGTTAATGAGAAATGTACTCTGCTCAGCTTTTTCTTTTGGAAGAGAATGGGGGAATCTTTTTTTTTTTTTTTAATTTATTTATTTATTTTTAAATTTGACTTTACAATACTCTATTGGGTTTGCCATACATCGACATCAAGTTTTCTATTGTGGAAACCCAGATTTCTGAAATCTCTGGGGTTCAGAAATTAAAAGTTTTCTTACAAGAGTTTAGCAGGCATGTGTAAAATATTTCCAAGGTTGTTATGACATCTGTGCATTTATTAGNGAGGCACAAGAGAATTAACAACCTTTTGTGTGTGTGTGTGTGGAATATCAATCATGGTCAGCAAATCTCATTAATTTCACAGTAACTGTTAGCTAATATTTCCAGAGAGGTACAGCTCCTTTGTAAAATGATAATAATAATTAAAAAGAAAAGGTAGAGCAAAGATTCAACTCTGAGTCTGATACACCAGGGGTTCCCAAACCTTGGTTTGCTAAGAATTGACTGGAAGAAACCTTTAAAATAACAGATGCCATGGACTCTCCAGACCTACAAAAACAGAATCTTTAGTGTCGGAGGAAGGAAAGGGACAGTTCGTGAAGACAGAAAAAAATTTTAAGTTCTTCGACTTATTTTGCAGAGCCAAATTTGGAACCCCTGCCCTCCTCTATGCTGCCTGCTCAAGCAGTGGTTCCTAAACCAGGTGTCAGGCTTCAAGATGACCCTGGCAGCTATAAACTTCATTACATTCAGTCTTGATCCTAAACGGCTGCTTTTTTTCAAAATCAAGGCGACCGAGACTCTAAAATGCCACAGGAAGGAGAGTGGCACTTTCCCATGTACTGGGTACTAGGGGTGGGAGTGGGCAAAGGTATTCAAGCACAGATTGGCTGACACTAAGCCCAAAACGAGCTGAAGCTGATATACTTTAATGATCAACCACGAAGACCACGAAGGGAATTTTTTTCCTTTAATTCATCACGGGGGTCTACTAACTGCATCCCACAGCTGCAACTGATCGAGGATAGGGGCCATGAGAACAGAGGCAGCCTCCTAGCCAAAGTCTGGTTCGGCGATTAGCGTAAGAGGAACTGGAAGGAAAGTCGGAGCTTTACATCAATACTACGAGAGGGAAGAGAGCTCCCCAGCAACCGAGCCTGGGACGCAGGCAGGACTCCAACTCCAACCCACACTCCACCCGATATAGGTAGCCGGGGCACAGGGAACCAGGCCTAGCAGGCGCGGTTCTGGGAGGCCACACAGCTGGTCCTCGTAGTTATTGTTTCCAAATTCTCAAATTTCCCGGGCACCCCGTCCCCGGGTTCCGAAGCGTCGCGCCGGAAGTGACCTCACGACGGTGGCGTGGAGACGCAGGGCGCTTCCGGCGGCGGCCNGGGTGTGAGGCATTAGCGGCCTAGGCTCTTAGTTTAGCTTTGCTAATGGCTCCTGCAGCCCACCCCCTCGTTGCTCCCTGCCTCGGTTTCCTTTTGCACAGTGGAGAACGGTGGCAGGGAAGAACGCGAGTACCACATCCATGACAGATAGCTGGGGGACGGAGATGAACTGGAGTCAGAGGAGGGTGGCTGAGAAATTAGTGATACCTGGTAGGGGGCAGCTTCTGCTATTCCTGGAGACTGACTTCCCCTCGATTCTTTACTGTTGTTAGTGTAAATCTTAGTTTCTTATTATCAGTACTCTGTGTGTGATATTGGTTGAATTGATCAGTAGTTGACTTGTTGAATGGTTCAAGTGTGTTGGTGTGGGGGAGGCATAGTCCTCACCTGCTTGGCCAGTTGGTTGTCAACAAACCTCCCAATTTCAGAGGTAGAAGGAGTCAAAACAGCCCTCTCCTGCCGTTACAGATGAGGATCTCGAGACCCAGGTTGTTTTTGGTTCTCTTTCCTATGGGCGGAGGAGCCTGGTGGACTACAGTCCACGGGATCGAAAAGAGTCGGACACGACTGAGTGACTTAACTTTTCCTAGCCACAGACTAAACTGATTTCAGTTTGCGCACTGTCAAGTAAAGGTCTTAATCCCATCAAAACTTAAGTGACTGCCTCTGAGCAGGTCACTATTTCAACTGGAAACCTCAGATGGATTCTAGTCTTTTATTTATGAATGGAAGATTAAGTGTGCTGAGCACAGAATTCCTATTTTTTGGTTTCTCTGTATGAAATGGAAATGGTTACAAACAACATAACTCTTTGAGTGCTAAGAATCTTTTGTTGACGCCTTCTTGAGGACTGTGGGACTAATAGAGTGTCTCTAACTTTTTTGACCTGTGACCCACAGTTAATGTATTTTGCATGCTGACTCTTTGTGACCCCTGCATGCATAGAGTGTGTACACAGGAAACAAAAGTTTGCCTTCTATGTGTGTGGTACTCTCTGACATTTTCTATTTCATTGAAAGAAAAAAAAAAAGTTGATTGTAACTCACTAAACTGATTCTGACCTGTAATGGGTCTGACTGCTAAAGAACTGTAGTTTGAAAAATGCTGGAGTAGAAAATGTTTAGTTAAGATTCTTGAGAGTCCAAGATTCGTAGGTAATGCAAGGTGGAAAATTCGGCATTTTTCTGTTGTCAACTACAGGAGCAGGGTTATTGGAATTCTTCAATCAGAACAACAGGACATGACATCCATATTAGTATCCCAAAGGAGTACAGTATCTGTAATGATAATGTGTCCGGATTTTGGCAAGGCATTTGAGTCTTTTCTGGTGACCTGGTGGGTGAGATGGCGTGGGAGATTTGCCCTATTGTGGTTAAATTAGGTGACGGCATGACTTTGGGCATCTGTGTCTGTAGGAATTTGTTTTATGGATACAATTACAGCTAGGAATTTGGTGATCGGTGTTGAGGGTCTGTCACTTTTTTATATGCTTTGTGTATTTGAAGCCTTATCTGAAGAGTGTTCTTAGCAAATTTGTTGCCTAATGAAGTGAAGAGAGAAAGTTTCATCTGGTTAATCTCAAGATTTGCCCAGTGTAGTTTAATGAAATGGAAGGGTCATCATAAATTTAAGTAATTTAAACATTTAATTGAAAATGGTTTAGTATGTAATTTCTGTTAGATTGTAAATACTGACTTTTGAAAAATAAATACAAAGTTTTCTAAATCTAATAGTAATTTGATGCTTTAAAAGTATATAGATAGCTTTTTTTATATATAAAAGCCTTCGAAGATATGGCTGTCTATAAATGGTGTATTACATTACCTGATATTCAGATGTTAAGCCAGTCTTATGTTCCTAGAATGGATTCCGTTGAATCTTGTTGTATCCTACTTTCTATATATTGCTGAAGTCAATTTGCTGATATTAAAAATTTTTATGAGGAATATTGGTTTGAGGTTTCCTTTTCTTGTGATGTCTTGGACTGGACTCAGGATCAAGAGTAAAATTACCCTCATAATGTGAGTTGGAAAACCTTATTCTGCTGTTTTCTGAAAGAATTTATGTAGAATTGGTAATTATTTCTTTTTTTACGTTTGATAGAGTTTACCAGCAAAGTCCTCTGAGCCTGGGCTTTTCTTTTTGGGAAGATTTTAAAATTACTCATTCAATTTCTTTACTTGGTGTAGGTCTGGATTTTTTTTTTTTTTTTACCTTTTGAGTCAGTTTTGGTAATTTTATCCTTCTGGGAATTTCTTATTTTCTTTCTGAACTTGTATCCACTCCCACAGAACTGTATCCTAAAACAGGAGTCAGCAAAGTTTTTCTGTAAAGGGCTTGCTGGTAGGCTTTGTGGGCCGTGTGGTCTCCGTTAGTGCTACTCAGTTCTCTCACTGACGTGCAGAAACAGCCACAGACAGTAAGCAGAGAGCTGTACTAGGTTCTGTTCCAATTCTGCTTTGTTAGCAGTGGGCCAGATTTGGTACATGGGTGTAGTTTTCTGACTCCTGTTTTAAAGTAATAAACTTTATGGTTGAAAGTCTTTATCTGATATCTAGGCAGATCAGCTTTATGATAGAGTATGGTCTATCTTGCTTCCATGTCTTTGTGTACTCCTAAGGATGTGTGTATTCCACTTTGAAGATTGAGACTTCATTTCCAAGATGTAGAGGTAATTTAGGCAATTTTGTAGTTTTGTTCAGATGAGACGGAAGGTGACCCTCGTATAATTTTCTAGGGCTGTAACTTGAACCCCTATTTGGCCAGTATTCCTTCTGTGAAAAGGAGGTGTTTGTAGAACTTCCCTGGTGGCCCAGTGGTTAAGTGCTCTTCCACTGCAGGGGAAATGAGTTTGATCCCTGGTTGGAACAAAAATCCTGCAAGCTGCCCCCCACCCAAAAGAAAGACATTTGAAGTAAAATTTGGTATATGGTAAAAATTATATAGATTATCTCATTTAATCTTCACAAAGGTTCTGTGAGATCGTTTAATTGGTATACAGTTGACTCTTGAACAATTTGGGCCAGGGCCTCCAACCGTCTGCAAAGTTGAAAATCTGAGAACAGCCTATAGTAGGCCCTCCATATACATGGTTCTTCTGTATCTGTGGTTCTGCATCTCACGTTCAGGCAACTGCCCATCGTGTAGTACTGTTGTATTTGGTGAAGGAAGTAGGTGTTTTAAGTGGACCTGCACCATTCAAGCCCATGTTGTTCGAGGGTCAACTCTACTTCCCATTTTATAATTGAGACAGTTGAGACTCAGATTAGGATAATTTGCTCATAATTCTGGCCTTTAATGTCTGACTTCAGAAGCCCTTGCCTTTTTCACTATGCTGCCTTTTGTGGAAGATAGGGACTTAGTACTAGGATTGTACTAGTAGATATTTTCTTTCAAGATCTCTGTCATTTCCAAGCTTTTGATTCTATAGACATGTTTCTACATAGATATCTAGTTTTTCAGAAATCTGTAACTAACCACTTACCCATAGTTGTTGATTTAATTGCCCTTAGCCACTCCAGTACTCTTGCCTGGAAAATTACATGGACGGAGGAGCCTGGTGGGCTGCAGTCCATGGGGTCGCTACTAGTCGGACATGACTGAGCGACTTCACTTTCACTTTTCACTTGCATGCATTGGAGAAGGAAATGGCAACCCACTCCAGTGTTCTTGCCTGGAGAATTCCAGGGACGATGGAGCCTGGTGGGCTACCATCTATGGGATCGCACAGAGTCAGACACGACTGAAGCGACTTAGCAGCAGCAGCAGCAGATCAAAGGATTGGATCTGAATGCTGAAGAGTTCTGTCAGATGTGGATGAGATGGAAGTTTGTATCTCTGTAATCAGCGAATTGCTTTTGAATCGTTTCTGACAACTACTTTATTGCATGATGAGTGGAAGACCATTTTGGTCTACTGACTTTGTTATCTAAAGTCTTCTTACAAGAGAAATGATTCGGTAGCGTCTCATAGTGCGGCATTTGGTAGTCTGGAAATCCTAATAGCATTTGAGCAGAATCATCCCGTATCTAGTGTGCTCAGTTGCTCAGTCGTGTCCAACTCATTGCGACCCATGGACTGTCGCCTGCCAGGCTCCTCTCTCCATGGAATTTTCCAGGCAAGAATACTGGACTGGGTTGCTGTTTCCTCCTCCAGGGGATGTTCCTAACCCAGGGATTGAACCTGTGTCTACTGCTTTGTAATATGCCCAGCATAAATGGGTACATTTGTTCACTACAAAGGCATATACAAAACTGTTTAATTCTCTATTGATAATGGCCCCCATACTGGAAATAGTCCATCTATCAGGAGTACAGTGGATAAATATATTGAGGCATAATTATGTAATGGAATACTATATAGCCACGAGAGAGAATGAACTGCTGCTACATGCAACAAGGGTGAATCTCCCAGATGTAACAGTGAGCAAAAGAAGGCAACACTTTGAGAGAACTTTTATGATTCCATTTATATGAAGTTCAAAAACAGGTAAATGACTCTTTTGTGATAGGTATCAGAATAATGGCTACCTTTGTGGGAACACAGTGGAACCTTCTGGGGTGTTCAAAATACTGTGTCTTGATTTGGATGTGTTCTCCCTTAGTGTGTTCATCTGATTAGAAATCCATATGTTGGCACTCCACTTGTTTTAGATTTACTGTTTTCAGTTAATAAAGAAATTTTCTTTAAAACTATTAAGAATCCTACTTATTAGTTATTATTGACATAATATAAACTTGTATGTGTAGTATCAGTGTCTTAAAGATATATGATGAATGGAGAAGTAGAAGTCTTTTCCCATCTGATTCATTTCTGGCATTTCTAAAATTCCAATTACAGCTTTTCGTTTTGCATCAATCTAAAGTAATCATCAGAGTAGGATTATGATGGAGTATAAATGATGGGAAAGGAACTTCATAATTTTGTGGCATTAAGTAGACACAGGTCAATCAGGAAAGGGAAAGAAGCATAAAATCATGGCTGTTTTATGCTTTTTTCCTGTCATCAGTGTCGTGGATATTGTGTTGCATTGGAAATTCACTTGATTTTTTAAATTCTTTGAGATAAATAGATAATTGTTGCAACTCAGTGATGGGTATGTGGGGTTCATTATGCTGTTCTGTCTACCTTTGTATATGTTTTAAATACTCTGTAGTAAACAAAAAAAAGTTATGAATGAGCCTGCTAGTGCATTGTTTCTTTCATTGTCTGTTCTGTCAGCATAGTTTTGTGATACTTGCTCAGTTAAGTAATAGAGAACTTCTGGAGTTTGTCTTTAGGTTTTTGTGTTTCTAATGAGACGCTCTTCTCTTTTTTTTAACTGAAGGAGTGCTTTTTATGCTCCTTTAAATATATTTCTACTGTTTTTCTTTTTTTAGACATGTTTTATGTAGATATATTTCTGAAATTAATATTTGAAAACTGTTTAAAATGCTATTCTATTTCTTTTCTATTTTTTATGGAACAGCTAAGCCAGTGTTTCATTTTATGCTTAATATTGTTTGTTATTGTTGTTTAGTTGCTAAGTTGTGTCTGACTATTTGGGACCCCATGGACTGTATCCTCTCAGGCTCCTCTGTCCATGGGATTTCCCAGGCAAGAGTGAGTTGCCATTTCCTTCTCCAGGGGATCTTACTGACATAGGGGTCAACCTCGGGTCTGGTGCATTGACAGGCGGATTCTTTACCGCTAAGCACCAGGGAAACCCCTATGTCACCTGCTGTTTGCTGACTTCCCTTTGTGTGTAGAACAGTGTTAGGTTTCATATCTTACATAGAATTTCACGTAGAATATGCTTAGGGGTATTGTGTTTTTGGAACCATTTCCAAGGAGAGCTAAGGCGTTTAGATATAAATATTCAGATAACTCTAGGTTTTGAGTGATTAACTTCTGTCAGGTTTATTATGTCTCCTTTGATTGAATTACTGTTTACTGAGTTCCTCTTCCATTCTAGAGGCAATCTTATTGTCTGAACAAAACAAACAAGGTCCCTTGCCCTTGTGGAGCTTACATTCTATTGGGGTGACATACAATATAAATAATTCATATGGTGAGTCATTTTGAAATTATAACAGGAAGTGTTGGAGAGTGATAGGGAGTTTAGCCACATTAAATTGGGTAGCCAGGGAAGGCCTCTTTGGTTTGGAGACATTTTCGAAGCTAACTGAAAGACAAGATCGAACTAGCCATTCATATAACTGGGGAAAGAGTGTTCTGAAAATACCTGGTGCAGAATTTTGGAGGGAACAAGCTTGATGTATTTGAGGAACAGTGATAAGGTCAGTTTGTCTGGAGAACAGGGAAAAGGAGTGGTGAGAGATGAAGTTGTCTGTAGAGATTAGAAATGGGATTGTGTAGGGCTTGCAGTCTATGGAAAGGAAGCTAAGCAGAATCATGACAACTGATTTACATTTTAAAATTTGCTCTGGCTGCAGTGTAGAGAAAGAATTAGAGGGGCGGAAGTCGAGGCAGAGATATAACGGGACTGCTGCAATTATGAGATGATAGTGACTTTGAGTAGGTCAAAGTGGCAATGGAGGTGGAGAGAGATGGACTTATCTTTGAAGTAGTGACGATAGGGCTTATTGATGAATTGAATGTATGGGATGAAGAACAAGAAAGGAATCAAGAAGACTCCTGACTTTTTTTCCCCTTTGTCTAAGCAGTATAGTGTATGTTGATGCCATTTATTGAGATGGGAAAAGCTTGAGGCTCAGTCGCTGAGTTGTGTCCAACTTTTTGTGACCCCCGAGGACTGTCAGCCGGCNGAAGACTCCTGACTTTTTTTCCCCTTTGTCTAAGCAGTATAGTGTATGTTGATGCCATTTATTGAGATGGGAAAAGCTTGAGGCTCAGTCGCTGAGTTGTGTCCAACTTTTTGTGACCCCCGAGGACTGTCAGCCGGCCAGGCTCCTCTGTCCATGGGATTTTTCCAGGCAAGAATACTGGAGTGGGTAACCATTTCCTCCTCCAAAGGCTCTTCCCAATCCAGGGATCTAACCCACATGTTCTGCCATGGCAGGTGGATTCTTTACTTCTGAGCCACCTGAAAAACCATGAGAAAAGCTTGGGAAGGAACAAACTGGGGGATGTTGAGTGTTAGGCTAAAGAAATTAAGAATTCTGTTTTGGACATTTATGAGATGCCTAATAGAAATCTTTGCGGGCATTGTCCAGTGTGTGAGTTTTCATCTTTATGTTTTATGGAAAACCTTTCTGGGAAATTAATCTCTTCTTACTGAAGTAATGACTAAATATTCTGTGTCATACTATACTGGTTATGTTGGCTGCATGTAGTTTTCCTCCTTTTTTAAAAAAGTTAAGATATAGCTTGCATACAGTAATAATGCACAGATGTTAAATGCCCAATTCAGTAAATTTTGCTAGATGTGTATATCCTTGTAACTACTGCATCGATGAAAACAAAGAACATTTTCTTTATCCCACAGACCCTCTGCCTCTTTCTAGTCAATTTTCCACCCTATAGGTGGAAGACTTGTGAATTTTCTCACTATAGTTACTCTTGTAGAAATTCTTATAAATAGACTCATATAAATATATCTGTGTGACTTTCAGTTTTTGAGTATCATCAACCTGTACTAGTAGCATAAGTAGTTTGTTCTTTTTTATTGTTAAGTGGTGTTCTGTGTTATAATTAATAGCATGATTTGGTTCCTCTCTCGTTTCCAATTTTTGACTTTTATAAAGGTACTTTGTACACTTGTATACAAGTCTTTTTGTTAATATATGTTTTTATTTCTCCTGGGTAAATCCTAGACAGGAAATTTTGGGTCACAGATATATATTTAATTTTATAAGAAACTGCTAACCTCTCTTCCAGAGTGTTTGTATCATTTTACACTGTCAGCAGTTAAGAGTTGTTCCAGTGCTTTGCATTATCGCAGACATTTGGTGCTTTCATTTTTGATCTGTAGTAGTGGATATAGTATCTATGGTGGTCTTTTCCCAATCTAATACTTTTTAAAATTGTGGTAAAGTATACATTTTATCATTTGTATGATAAAGTATACATATCATACAAAACGATAAAATGTATCATTTTAACAGTTTTTAAGTGTACGGTTCAGTGGCATTCAGTGCATCACATTGTCATGCAGCCATCACCATCGTGAACTTTTTTATCATATCAAACTGACACTTTGTACCTTTGAAATAGTAACACTTCATTTCCTGCTCTCCCAGACCCTGGAAACCTACTTTCTGCCCCTGTGAGGCTGACTATTCTAGAGACCTCATGTGAGTGGAATCATACAAGATAATGTCCTTCTGTGTCTTATCTCATTTTCACTTAATGTCTTCAAGGTTCATCTATGTTGTAACATATATCAAAACCTTCCTTTTTAAAGACTGAATGATACTCCATTTTTTTGGAGTGTTTATGCATTCATCCATCTTGGACATTTGGGTGTCTCATTGTGTTTCAATTCACATTTCCCTGATAATTAATGATGTTGAACAGCTTTTCATATGTTTATTGACTATTCATATAACATCTTTTGCCTGCTTTAAAAAAACTTGATGTTTTCTTTTTATTTATTTGTAAGTATTCCTTATATATTCTGGATCCTATCTGTTGGGAATATTTTCTCCTTAACTGTGACTTTCCTTTTCTTTTTTTCTTTTCTTGTTTTGGTGTGGTTATAATAGAGGGCAGAAACATCTTTTTGCCATCATAAATCTGGGAGTTTTCTTGAAATTCTCGATCTTTGGAAGTAGCCTTCATTGGGATAATGTTGAAATGGGGCTAGATTATATAAAATACCTCCCTAACTATTTTTTTTACAGTACTTTTATTTTAAATGTATGATTATCTTAACCCATCCAGAGCATGATTTGGTTTGGAAAAAAATTGAAAATGATTTGTTTTGGAGAAAAGATAGTTTTCTACTATGGTGTATTGTAATCAAATCTAGGTGGTTTTACCTTTTGACTGACTGAGGCTTTATCCTGAGAAAATTATTCAAGATAAGCACTGAATGAAATTGATCATTGCTGCATTAACTATAATTGTGAAAAATTGAATTATCTAACTGTTCATTGAGGAAAAAACTGCTATGTGAATGCAGTGGAATAGCACATATACATGGAGAATATGCTATTTTACTAAGAAACTGCCTTTATGCTCTGATTATGTGTGTAAATATCCATTATAATTTCTCTGTTGTAAATTCCCCATCTGTAAAATGGGTTAGTAAAGTAGCTGTCTGATAGGGTTGTCATGAAGATTGAAGGCCCCTCAAGAAGGCCCCTAAAGTTTAACTCAGTCCTGAGACATAGTAAATGGGCAATAAATACTAGCTGCTGCCATTGTTACACAATATGATGGTATGTGTGTAAAGGTTGTGGGATTACATGTGTTCCGTTCACCTTTTATTTTATTAAGGGTGATTTCCCCCTCCCTTTTCTGTTACCTATTACTATATTAAATCATTACCAAATTCAGGTCGTCACCTATATCAGTCTTGGTCTTGAATCTCAACTTTTCCCCTTCTCCATTGTTTCTACCTATTCCAGCTTACCACTGTCTCTTAAATAGACTGCTCTAGTTGCCTCCCAGTGTCTTTTTTTTTGACACCTCTTCCAATTTGTATTCTTTAATGATGATTTTTGATGAGCAGGACTTTTAAATTTTGATGAAATCTAATTCATCAGATTTTTTTTTTATGATTAGTACTACGTATTTCAGTTTTGTCTAAGAAATCTTTCTCTACTCTAAGGTCACTTAGATGTTCTGTTTATTTTTTTCCCCCTCAGTAGCTTTAGTTTTAACTTTTAATATTATAATGAAAGTGAAGTCGCTCAGTCGTGTTCAACTCTGTGACCCTGTGGACTGTAGCCCACCAGGCTCCTCCATCCATGGGATTCTCCAGGCAAGAATACTGGAGTGGGTTGCCATTTCCTTCTCCAACTTTTATATTTAGATAGTTTATTTCGAATTAATTTTTCGTATCTGGTATGGGATAGGAATAGAAAGATATTTTTTTCTCGTATATATCCAGTTGGTCTAGCACCATTTATTGAAAAATACTTTTTGATTTTTCCATTGATTTATCTTGATACCTTATGATCAGAAGTCAGTTAACCATGTGTGTGTAGGTCTGTTTCTAAACTCTGTTCAGTTCGTCTGGTTATCTCCTCGCACCAATACCACATTGGTTTCTGTAGTTTTATAGTAAAACTTGAAATAAGATAGTGAAAACAACTGCTTGGGTTTTCTTTTATATGACTGTTTTGGCTACTCTAAGTATTTTGAATTTCCATATAGATTTTAGGACCAGTTTTCCAGTTTCTCCAAAAAGGCCAACTGGGATCTTTATTTATATTTGATCTGTAGATCAACTTGAGACTTGACAACATTAAGCTCTTCAGTCTGTGAATGTGTACATCTCTCCATTTATTTAGATCTTCTTTTCCTGTTTCTCAGCAATCTTTTGTAGTTTTTATCATAGAGGTCCAGCACATTTTTCATTAGATACGTTCCTAAGTTTTTGTGTTTTTTAGCGCTATTTTAAATAGCGTTTTGAAGTTTCATTTTCGGTTGTTTGTTGCTATTATATTAAATACAGTTGTTTATTTTATGTTGAGTATGTATCCTGTGATCTTGCTAAAGTCACGCTCAGTTGTTTTAGTCGTGTCCAACTCTTTGTGGCCCCATGGACTGTAGCCCGCCAGGCTCCTCTGTCCATGGGATTCTCCAGGCAAGAATACTGGAGTGGGTTGCCATATCCTCCTCCAGGGGATCTTCCCCACCCAGGGATTGAACCTGTGTCTCTTATGTTTCCTGCACTGGCAGGCAGTTCTTTACCACTAGTGCCACCTGGGAAGCCCTGCTAAAGTTTCATACTCGGAGGAATTTTTTT